>QVOB01008232.1:0-26991 GCA_014839585.1 Pseudomyrmex concolor | reverse complement strand
AAGACCCGACGTTGAGAACCGCCTTGGTGTGTCTGCGACCTATGACCCTTCGCCCACACGAGGACGCCATGCACCGCAACGCGATGCAACGCAGGCCAGGGGCTAGTGGGGAGCGGCTGTTCGTAAGGGCCCGGCAACGGAGCCCGCGGGGATCCGGGGGTGCCCTCGGTCACCGAGCCCGTGCAGGCGAGCCGATCGCGCGCGCATCGTCTCGCGCAACCTGCAAACTCGTACCAACGGCAAAAATATTTCTCCCTCGTGCGAGACACTCCCGCGTAAGTATCTTCGGCGAATAAGCTTTACTCTAAAGCATCAACTATTTACGTCTTACGTAAGTAGATATTATACGTAGCGCCGAAAAAAAATAACTAACTATTCGACGATCTGCGATTTTTCAATCGAATGCCAGATAGAGTGACAATTCGCGATGTATCTATTAATTAGGTAAAGCACTTGTTCGATAATGAACATGAAATACATTTTTCTCGATAATTGAAATTTCTTTTATCGAGAGCCCTTTTCACATTCTCATAGAATGCAAAAGGGTTAACGCTGTTAACCCTTGAATTGTTCTGTCGTGGGTCGGCTAACTCATCCAACGCGGACGCGTGATAACTTTGTCATAAAGACGGCCGACTAACGACGATGTAACTGGAGGCCGTAAACTTGGCACCATGGAGCGCCATCGAGTGTATGCAGAACGCGAGTGAGCGAGGACAGTAATAATTCGTCATATATAATTCGCATGTCTTTTCTTGTAAAGTGATATTAAAACTTTTAATAATAACGGTTATATAGGAGAATTATTTTGCGCTATATCCTGAGGAATCCAACGTTGCTTTATTTTTTGAAGGGAAAAAAGAAAATCTAAGATTTCTTGAGAGATTTTTAGCAAAAGATACATTGTTAGGTGAAGCGTAGACTTCAGATGAGACTTTCGGAAAAGTTTAGATTTTTTTTAGATCTTAGATTATTCCAAGTGTTGCTTTATAGACTCAATAGAATTATTCAACGTGAAGTTTAGCGAGTGCGTGTTCTTTCACGCTGCAGACCTTTTGACCTTTTCTATCTTTTGCATTCTCGTGCGGATTCGAATATACGATAAGGACCCACAAGTTTAAGCAGGCCTCTGAGACCGCTAGAGTGTAGAAGACATCGATGGTTCCTTGTTGACAATAACACGCAGTTTGAAAAATTTAAAAATAATAAAAATAGTAGAAAATATGTATCCTCAAGTCTCCAAGCCTATATATAAGTTTCGTATTTATCGAGTCGTAACGCTGCAGGCGGATGCCGTTTTCTCGCCTCGCGCTCGGGATACGAACCCTATTGTTGCGGCTCGACACGACCGAAGAGTATAACCTGGCCACGACTCGCACTTTCTATTCGGTGGTCGATTGTCGCTCGTGCCGCGTTTTCCCCGGATCCAAGCAGAGCAGAAGCAAAGATATCGCGGCGCTTATTAGAGCCTACTTTGGGATCGGTCGGTTGATGGCGTGTTTCGCCGCGAAATCGAAGCCACGAAGCCAATCCGAATTGCAAGAGATATATTCCACCTCCTCGCCGAGTGGTACGGATATTACAGACCCCGTGGAATAATGTCGAGTCGCGCGATTCGTGCCACGATGAATGATAGCGGAGCGCGGCGCGGCAGCAGCCGTGCTCCGGTGGTGATGATCCCCTCAGCCGGAAGTTAAGACTCTCTCTCTCTCTCTCTTTCTCTCGATCTCCTGTGGTATAAACAATCGATGTGGTGTACAGTACCTGTGCGCGATGCCACGGCTTACGTAACGAATCGACGCGGAAGTCGACCGCGTCGCGAAGAGGTTATCGTCGCTGGGCTCTCGCGCGCTTTCCGCTGAAAGCGAGCTCCGGCGAAATGGTATTATCCAACCCGAGTTATCTTATTGAGCCATCAGACTTGTGCAAATGACGCGCCGCGACACAACAAAGTCACGTCCTCGTGACAGGTGAAAGCTCAAGCGAGGATGCAAATTTGATTGTCTTCTATTACCATCGCGGAACACACAGAGTGATATCCGTCTGTGGCACGGATCGTAATTAACCCGTTCTCTCTTCTCTGCTTCGTTTCACATGTAATCCCGGACGCTTATTATCTTTTATTATTATTGCATTTTCTAAATATCCGAACGGTCGATATTTCAGACTGTTTTCTCTTACATTATCCGAAAACTTATTAAAATAATTAGCGTGAATAATTTATGTGCGTGTCATCGAGATGCGGCACGATATCCCGATCTCCTCGAGCTATAACGCAATAAATCCCACGTCTCGCTCGGGTCGCCAGCTTTCAGTTATACTTATGCATCGGGCTCGTCCATGTATATAGCGCCGTCGTAGGGTTACGGGGTGCCAAGTTATGGAATAAGGAGGCCCCCGGTGAGGGGGAGAGCGCGAGTGAGAACTGGCATGAGTTACGGCCGACCCCATAAATCGCGCTCGGGTCACCTGGTAATTGGCGGGCTCCAATTCTCGCACCCAATCAGCACTATGAACCCCGATGACGTCACGTATTATCGGCGATTTACACATGGAGATGAGAGAGAGCCCGCACGTGCGCTTCGATATTTCGAAACGAAATTTACTTTGAATTATAAATACGGCATGTGTCACATCATAGTGTTTTTTTTTTATAAGTCGTTAATACGAAACTTGAATGAGAGAGAGAATGTGAAATTAACGTTAAAAGTTAATTTATAAATTTGTTTACGAGTTTCGAAAACAGCAAAAAAAAGATACTACAGTTTCGAGATTTCGTAATATCATAAATAATCATCTAGAGAATCGGATGCAACGTGTCTTCATTATCTGAATGTCAAGGTGTTCTAAAACGTCAGACTTTTGCATACGTCGCTGCCACATTCCGCCACGTTCCACGTAAAACTGTGGCACTCTCTTGTAAACGTTAAATCTCTTCGCCGCTTTTAGCGGACCGTCGTAATTGTCGCACGTACAGGCTGTATGACGAATAAGCGACGAGGAGAACGAGAGAATTGTGGCGAGCGAGAAAGAGAGCACGGGGAAACGTGCACATACGGGAACGAAGAGGACAGCAGATACCGCGAGTCGTTCAAACCCTGTTAATCATCCGACCAGCTGACTCAGGATTAATTGCCTACAATTTATTCACGGCACTGTTGAGGTGTCGTTTGCACAAACGGACGTCAGCCAGGACGATTATCCGCGGGAGCTTTCTGCACCGCGACTATTCTGCGAGAACAATTACGGTCCCGATGAGACAGATCACGTACGTGTCGCTTTTATCGGGTTGCTCGTCGGCGAGCGATGCGCACAACGGAGCGCAGTACGGAGTCCGCTTTCGTTTCCGCGACTTTCAAGCGACTCGCAACACTTTGAAAGAAAGTTGATTTAAATGAGATAATACGCGGACGCACGTCTTGGTTCGCGTTTTATATTTCAGCGAGGGAAGTGTTTCAGCGATGAAGAACCGATGATTACTCAGAGAAACGCATTCGCCGTCGTAAAGTCGAACAGTTTTAAAGCTAGAAACTAATGGCAAGTAATAAAAGCTATATAACTCGGCAGAGTGTTTCCGCGCACCAATCGGCTATTATTCATTTTCGAGACTCGTTTTATTTAATTTTTATTTTTCTTTTTACTCAGCGCTCGCTTTTATTTTTCTCGCGATCCATCGACCCGATCTCCCGACGGAGATCTCAGAGAAATCGCACGTGGCGACGATCATTAGAGAGGCGATAGTGAGGTTCTATTAGTACAAAAGAGTATCATCGATGTCCGCAGGGACACGACTCCAAAATGACTGGTTTCGGTAATGGCGGTGCGGCCCGCGTTTAGAAAGTTGAGGATTCATCATCGTTAGAGTTAACAGATTCCCGCGAGTGCGAGATCGCGAACGCGGGAGAAGAAACGACAAGTATCTGCGCGCGGAAACGATAAAGCAACAGTCGGTTAATTACAAGTCGACACTTTGCGCACTTCTCGCGTAATTATGTCTTCGAATTGACTTTCTCGTTTTTCCCAAATGGGTAATACAAAACAAAAATTACGTTTGACGAAAGTTCAGATTGGAATCTATATGCAACACGTGGAAAAATTTCGAGGAAAAACTTCTGCGCGCGGAAAGAAGAGAAGGCGAGGTCTCGAACGATAAAAGGAGGTCCAGAGCTTCCGGCCGTTGCGCGGCTGTTTACCCGGACGAAGCCGTCGGATCGTCCTCCGATCTCGGAGTACTACATAAGTATACCGCGAGGCAATTTGCGAGCTCAATTTGTAGTTTGTACGCTTCTAATTTAAACTGCGGGTTTCGGCAATCTCCGCGTTTCTCATGACGACAATTCAACGAGCTCGGGGCCTCTCTCGATGATGCCCACGACACGGCTGCGGCACATCCGCAAACCTGGCAGTACTAGCGACCGCAAAACTGTCCTATTATTCCTCAACGACATTTTCATCCTCTTTCTTCCCCTATTCCCCCTCCCAAGTGTGGCCTGTGTCGACGTTCTCGTCGAAACGACATTTCTTCTGCTCGAAACCGTGGCCGGGTAAAACCGTGCGATCGCGTGTAATGGAATTCGCGGACTGTCGTACAGGCGGACTTGTGCGCGTACGTCGTCGCACAGGTCTCGTCATCCGCAGCACTCGAGTTCTAATCTCTGGCGAGGCGAAGATACGACGAGATGATTCGCGGCAGCACGTGCGCGTAAAAAAAGACGCGTAATCTGTCGTTTTAAAGGGAGTTACATGAGGTGCGGTGTACGATTTGCCCGCAAGCCCGAATCTCGTTAGCGACGTGACGCGGCCGCGAGCGGGTCTGACAAAGGCGTCGAGCGCTCAGAATTCGCGATACGCGCCGCGCCGCGAGCGAAGCGGTTAAATATCCGTTATTTATCGGCTCGACTAGGCATGAGAGACACGTAAATGCAACAATCTTTTAGTGCGGGATACTTGCCAGGAATGCATATTTCGCCGGTGGCTCGCCCACGCCGTCGCTGGTCGGTAGGTCCGATTGTTCTCAGGATATACCCCGGGCTGCTTTACTCGGCTGGTTAGCTTAGCTGGTTAGTTCACTGCCCAACCTTCAGCCTGGATACTCGGCATAGTTCGCCTACAGGTCCTGCGCCGGCGTGTGCTCTCAGGATGAAACACCAGGCTTATTTCCTCGTCTTACTCTTTCTTTCTCTCTTTCTCTTTCTCCGTCACTCCTTCTCTCCACGCGTGTCCCTTTCTTCCTTCTTGTCCTTTCATTTCTCTCAGAGCTCGCGCTCGGTCCGTCTCCCGTCTCGTCTCGTCTCATCTCGTTTCGTCTCATCTCATCTCGCCTCGGCTCGTATCCCCGTCCCCCTGTTGCGCCGCATCTCCTTCCTCAAGTCTTTCCTCGCGCGCGATTCGCGCGTGACGCATCGCAGCCACCCTGAGAAACGCGCCCACGCTCGGGCTCGCTTGCGATTCATCGCCTGCAGGCTACACCTGCCGTGTTCCTACCTATACCGGGTGATTCGAAAATCCAGATTCCGTAACGTCGACACCCGTGTCGGATTTTCTTAATTCGCGTGTTTCTCGACACACAAGACTTGTATCAGAATTTTAATATGCAAAAAAAAAAAAAAATAACACAAAATATAAGATTAAGCAAAGAGATAATTATCAAGCGCTAGATTAAGAGATTGCGAATCGAGGATTCAAATTTCGATTTCGCAAATCTCGCGCATCTTCCGATACCGGATGTAAAAGCAGACAGAGGGAAGAGATCCGCAATACACACGTAATTACATGTTGGTCCCTCGTTCGGCGTTGGCTCCAGGGCTCCATTGCGCGTGCGTGCACGCAGAGAACAGTGCCTTCGTGCTCCGGTCGAAAGAGAACGCGATGGGCCCAGAAAGGGGGCAGGGCGCTGTATACTGATTTATTGAAACACAGTCCTGCCGCGGCCGCTAATCGCGTTTTAATTATTAGAGTCGCCTCGCCGCACACATTACCTGGAAAAAAATTCGGAAGTTGAATTTTTTTTTCTCCCTAAAAGACTTGAATATTTCGTAGATATTTTTTCTGATTTTACAATATACTTCATATATGGTATGCAGAAAGTGTCTGAAGAATCTTGAGAATTATAGTTGCAAGATGGTAATCGCCAGATGGGAACTTGTCTACATCAATTTCACTGTCATATCGTAACTCTACGCTTAGAATACTTTCGCTTGGGAATGAGAGAGAAAATTTGATGTTAAATATTTTCCGCGAGGAAATGTCGGAAAAGAATCACAACGCAAAGACATTATTTTTAGCAGACGTATAAATTGCGTAACATCCGAGTTGTCAATACTACGTAATTTATTGAGTCGCGATACACAGTGATATCGAAATCACGTGTTATTATCGAACGAGAGCAAGCGGGAGACACCGGGAGGTGTGTGTGTCCACACAATGCCCGCAGAAAACATCTGGGGATCGTAAATCTAACTCGAGTGAGACATATTTTATTGCGCGGACTTAACGAATGAATACCCTTGTGCCGCGCGTATACACTCTTGCGTGAGTAGATATATCGGCCCAGGCCACGAAAATATTAATGCAACTTCATCAATCACACTACATAAACAGTGGGTCAAGAAGAGGATTTACCGCTCGCAGCGACTGTCCGAGCAGCGGCAGTTCGAGCCGAAACAGCGCGAACGATTTTTAAACGAAACTTATATCTTGAACTTCCGCTTGAAGAAGACAATAAATAAGACGCACAAGTGTTTCTTCGTCTGTAATTAATGTCCCGACGCTGTAAGAAAATCAACTTTGCATCAATCAAAGCATCTGTTGTTGAAATTTAGGTCAGAGATATATCTGCGCTATGTGATTGTTCTCTTATTATGTGTTTCGCGGCGAAATTCAGATATAAAAGCCAGATGCGCAAAATTGCGCGTTACGTTTTAACGGATTAAGCGCGCGTGTCAAAGGAGCGCGACCTCGATTTCTCAAAGAGAGCTAATCTCGATATAACCGAGAAGCGATGAGTCAACCGCGGTTTCGCCCGTTTTCAAGGCCCTCGGGCATATCGCGAGCAGAGCAGGGGAGGCGCGAGGGGGAGGGTAGCGTGCGTGAGTTTCACCGAGCGCTGTATTCCCATGGGGTCACGCGGCAGATTTCTGGATTATGTACGATCCGGGGCTTTGATAGAAACATATATGGCAAGGAAGCGGATGGCGCATTCGGCATTAAGGAAGTACGTGAGTCTAGAACGCGCCGTACTTATGGGTGCGTTTTCATATCTCACTTCTCTTTCGCGGCGTGCGTCGCGTCTCCTCAGGGTCCGTGTGCTCTTCTCCGTGCGCCTTCTTCTCGTCCCTCACCTCCGAGTTTCTAACAGATTGCCTAACATCCATCCGAAACCATCACCTTTTCTATTTGTGCGTAGAATAATTTTGCAAGATTTAATGTCGAAGACCGGTCTTCTCTTGCGCGCGCGCGTTACGATTTACATATTTATATCTCAAATGAATCTTCATAAAGAAAAAAATTTAATGTTGCGAAGCATATACATTTATTTAGGGATCTCACGTGTTTTCCTCGTGAAAACTATTCTAACGGTATTTGACAAACATTAATTGTCGGATATCAAGTCGTGTATGCAATTGCACACGCATCGCATCGTCATATAGAATTCCCGTCGAATCGTCGTCGACGGCACGAAGTGTTCGAACAAGCGCCATATAACGACACATCTTTGTACAAGATTCGCGTGCATGCGGCAGCGCGTTTCTCGATGCGTACGATTTAACCGAGGTGTAAATCACAGAAGGAAGATCGCGTAGGCACGTACCGCAGAGCGCGAAGGAAAGCTCGTCTCCTCCGTTCCTCTTTTTCTCCGCGAGCAAGCACATCTTTCTTCCGTCTCTCTTCCTCTTTCCTAGCTCTCGTCTCTATCCCGCGGTCACGATGGGAGCAGCTCTTAGCGGGGCCATCTCTGGTCGCTAGAGCAGGCATCAGCTGCCTGACAAGGCGTATAATTAATCCCTAATGACGCTGGCATAAATCCATCTCGGTAGGCCGTTTGCCCGATCGCGCGCCGCTGGGTTTACTAGCGAAATCAGCGCCAGCTTTGTCGCTGTCGTCCATTTTCCGCGTTATTTATGCGCCCATCACTGGACCGCGCTGCCGCAAGTTCGAACCGCGGTCGAGAAGAAAGCTGGTTCTTCTTCCTTGATGGGTCCCGCCTGCGCCGCCGCTCCCGCGGAAGCGCGAAGTGACCTTCGCGCCAACAGCTCATCGCCCCGTTACGTTAGAAAACGTAGAAAGTCATTCTTTTCGATTTCATGGGAATGTTTCGCGGAAATCGACAGAACTATCAATTGGCGACATTAACAACGTAAATCACTGAAGGAGAATATTTTTATATATTTTACAAGAATAAACGCGTAATTTATATATGTGTAAAATTAGAAAATTTGTGTTTTATAATTCGATTCAACGCGCACGCGCGCGCGCGCGCATGCTTATTCTCCCAATAACTGCAGATATGCAATACCACTTTACTCACACGACCATGAATTTCAACTGCCGTCGAGCGCACCATTGGCGGCCTCGTGCACGGGCGTTTAAATTATCGGGCCGGTAAAACACCGCGGAACAATGGAGCGATAAAGCCGTTGGATAAAATGCAACGCCAGCTATAAATCCCGCGGTGATCCAGTTTACAGCGTACGTACATAACACCACCACTGCGGGATACGAGATGCGGTTGACGTCATGAAACCGTAATCTCGACTTATGTCGATTCGCGCAATATTCCACCGTGAGAGTCGAGTCAACGTTCATATCCTTCGTATTTATTGCATCTCCGCGAGTTTTAATAACGTTTACTTTAACACTTTCTCATTTCTATTGTTTTATTCGCTAAAATATATAACGTTTACTTGGCAATTCTTTTGAAATGTACGAATATTGCACGCGCGTTAAATTGCAGAGGACGAACAATAAAAACAAAGTACATAGGACGAGTGGGTACACTCGATTATCCCGTGCTTGTGCAATTCTACAAACGATTTTGCGCAATTGTCGATTTGCACGAAGCAAACACAACGGAAAAGATTAACGGCACGGGAAAAGGGAGCGAGGAAAAGTAAGTAAGCGCGTTTACCGATTCCCGGATAGCGGGTCCTTCCTGGAAAGGATCGCTCGTTCGTTCTTCTCGAGTGCGAGCGTGATGCGCTTCCACGGAGAAGCTTCGCGCTCGTCTGGAACGGACCGAACACGGCGGGCAAGCAAGAAAGGCTGAGAGGGAGAAGAGAGAAGACTCGCGCACGCGGCTGTGAACTCCGCAAAGAGGGAACTGGCGTACCGAATTGATGCACACGAAACGGCATGCCCGGAATGTTATAATCGCGAACCTTTGAACCCAGAGTCGAGACTCCCACACCACCCGGGACGGCGCGAGCGCACGCGGGCCCCGTTTTCATCGTTGAAATTACTCGTGTTACTCTTACCTTTCGTGCGCCGCACCGATATCGCTGATACGCTTCCACGAAAGCGGTCCCGGACGACACACTACTAACTAACAATATAAGCACCACGCTCGTAATAATAATTCTCGCGCATTTTCTGCGAGTCGCAAATCGAGTCGATGCGCGCAGGCATAATTCGGAGATTAGCCGCGCTCTTACCACCCCGTCGAGCGAAATAAATTCCGCAACGGTTGCAACTCACCACGGATACAACCGGCTCGGCAATCGGAAAGGGAAAAAGAGCTGCGCGCGACAACAGTTAATCGCGAGTTATCGAGCGATACTTCAACACGGATTACAAGCGCGCGGATTTGTAACGCGCGGGGCGATTATTTTTCTACCTATGTGCGCGCATATGGCGCATTTGCATATCGTTTGTGGGGAAAAGAATTAAACGGAAGTAGAGAGAGACTGATAGAGCTCGGATGGAACGAGAACTCCGAAAACTCCGTGACGTCTTGCTAGACGATGCGCGAGTCGTACTCCCACGATTGCCCTACGGGAGAGTCGCCGCCTTCGTTCGGACGGTACGGCCTTAGTGGGCGTTACGGTAATTAATTTTTGCTCAATAATTAAGATATTCTCGAGTGCAGACGCCGAGGTGTATACATATATATCCGCCGGTAGCGTCATTTTTCAAGAGCCGGTGCTTTCTCGCTGCGCGCGTGGCCTAAAAACACCGGGCGACTGTGGCGCGAAGTTGTGAAAATACACGGCGCGCAGATCGAAAATGCTATAAGATTCACATTATTTTATTCTTATGACTTTTTCAGCCCACGACACGGTAGATAACACGCTTGAGATTATAAATCGGCGCTTATATGTTAATTTCGCGTTCCCTCGACGTAAGGAAAGCATTTCAGTGAAGACTCCGGTCGCGCTAAAACAACCGCGTTGCGTCATCCTGTCTATCACTACCGTGTAGCGACTCTTGCATACATCATAAAAAGTCTGCGGCGCGAGTCCTATGCCATTAACAAGCAGCTGCGTATATGTCGGACGCCCAGACAAAATTCGCGATTAAATTGTGAAGTAGTGAAAGTTTTATAACGTGACGTGTGAAGTTTCACGGATCGCGTTAAATTCTCCGTGTGAACACACTTCGTTTACGTTCGTCATATAATAGCGAACGCGGCAGAGAGACGCGGCAGAGAGACGCGACGTCGAGGAAGAAGGCGGGAAAGCGAGGAGAAGGAAGAAAGCACGTCACGGAGCTGGAACATCTGGCCCACGGTGTTGCTGTTTCGTGGCCTCGCGGGGATTATTAATTGTTTCATCTCGGCCCTTATCCGCGCCTCCCCGTTTGCACGACTAAGCAAATACAGGGGGGCGTAACCCACACGGTGATGTACGAGCTTAAAAGCCCTCGCGATCGGCTACGGAGAAGCCTTTCTCTTACGCCACAGAGTTAAAAGATAGAAAGAAAGAGAGAGAAAATGAAAGAGAGAGAGAGAAAGCAAGAGAGGCAGATGGATAAATAGATAGATTAGAGAAAGCGAGAGAGGATGGGAGGGAGACGACGAGGAACACAGAGTCGGAGGAAGAAAACCGACGGGGTTATCGTCTGATTTATAATTTGAGGCTCTGAATGCACCTCGGTGGAATACATCCCGACCCGCTGTTTTCCGGTTCAGGAAACGTAATTGGTTGCCAGCACGATCATAGATAGCCGCCGGTTCGAAGCCGGGCCTCGAAAGCGTCCCGAAGACGATCGGAGAATAGCCTCGTCTCTTCCTCGCACGCCCGGATCCCGCCAGTCTTGTGTCTCAGCTTTGTACTTCCTTTTCTGCCACTTCTGCTCGCGCTGTTATCTACCGGAACATTTTTAACTCCCATTCGAGATCACGAATATCGACCGAGCAGCAAAGGGTATAAATCGAGGATCGATCCGGGTAGCTGTTGGAAGTCAACGATACTTGCCGCCTTCGCCGGGGATCATCTAGATCAGACGTTTTTCCAATTATCGATTTCACTCGCGGGTATCCGCTATTGCTCCGTATCGATTGTGCATTACACACACACACACACACACACACACACACACACACAATATTCTCTAGAAATATATTCTACATTTAGTATTATGCAAAACTACCGAAACTGCATGTGTAATCATTCGATATCGACGGATTGAGAACCGCTGCGATAAGCGGCGGGAAAATGCGTCCGATAGATATCC
The DNA here is from genome assembly GCA_014839585.1 of Pseudomyrmex concolor. Lineage (NCBI taxonomy): Eukaryota > Metazoa > Arthropoda > Insecta > Hymenoptera > Formicidae > Pseudomyrmex > Pseudomyrmex concolor. The sequence goes on along the minus strand of QVOB01008232.1, from coordinate 15,321 downwards.
GATCGGGAAGGATTAAAGAGAAATCGCTGGATACCTATCTTCCAAAGTGTCGGATTAAATCGAATTGATCGGCAACGCGAGGGAGCAATCGCGCGGAAGAACGACGGCACCAAAGATTGCGAGCGCGATTTTGTCGGATGCACGCACGCACGTACGCGCGTGCCGCACACGCATCTTCTCGCCCCGCAGCCGTCACGGCACACACATATACACGTCGACGATTTGTTATAACCGCGGGCTCGCACTGGCGCATTTGTATCTTTCCACGTTGGCACACGTTGCGTCAGCGCCGACATCTTCATCCGACTCGATGCAAACGCGGCGCGATCGCGCTACGCATTCGAGCGGCCGGTTTTGATCCACGAGAGAGTGTAAATACGCGCGCGCGAGCGAGCGCTGAATTATGGGGTGCGGGAACACCCACTTCCTGGTCATCGAAAGCCACGAACTCCCACGCATACCGACGCGTCCCGCGCGCCGTGATGAGTCTGGTGAGCCACCAGATATCTCGCGTTTCTCCCCTCTCTCTCTCGTCTTTTCCTTCCCTCTCCCTCCTCAAAAAAGCATCGTTTCGAGGCGCGCGTGCACGCATGCCCTATCATTATTCGCCGAGCGATTCGTTAATCAATCACCTTATCTAATTGGCCGCCAAGCTGCAGCGAAACGTTTCATTCCGCGAGAGTGAACCATTATACACACGTTCGTCTATATCCCCCGCTCTCGTCCGTAAGCTACGGCGGGGTCGATCACGAACTTGAGAATGGCGTTGAAAAAGACGTGCATATCCGCGATGACGTGCGTTTATCCGGGCTCCGTTCCGGCGGTGAATTCTGATGCACGTTTAGAAGAGAGTGATTCCTCTCGCGTCTTGGCGCGCGAACGCCGATCGGAAATGCTCTCGCCGATGGGCGCCGAAGAGGCGCCCGCGCGCGAGTGCGAAAGGAATGGAGAAAGGAAGCGAGACGGGAGGATCCCGTGTGAGACGCGAACGGTGAATTCTGAGATAGGACAATAAATTGTTATGCGTCCCGGCATTCGACATGTCGGTCGGATGAAAGAAGGAGCCCCAGAGACAATGCCCCGTCGTCGCGCCCGAGAACCCCCTCGACGCATCCGGTGCGTTTTCAAGGAAGCTTTCGGTGCGCCGTGACACATATCAATTGATTTTCACGGGCGCGAGTACCCAACCGTGCCGGTACGTTCGATATATTGCCGCTTCGCACGTTTCTTTTGCGCGACGGCGAAAAAGCACGTGTTGGTGCGGGTAAAGGATGGGCCCGTTCGGCTGTGACACGGTCGCGTAATCCTTCTTCGAACCTCGATATTACACGCGCCGTGACACGTTTTCGAATTTTTGAACCTACCGCCAATGAACAAAAGTTGGGAAGAGATCATATCGGGTTAAGTCATCATCATTATTGTAGGGACGTTATCGTCTGGCCAAAACCTGTTACGTGTGAGGATTACGCGTTTGGAAATTTTATCGCAGTATTACTCTTATTGCTGCAACGTTTTGCTTCGGTCATCACTAATGTGTTGTGTTATAATAATATTGTAATAATTGCAGTACTATATAATATTTACTGCAATATATATTTTAAATTGGACTCTTTATTGCACTTTTCGATTTTGAACTCATGTGATCAAGGATCGTCGATCAAAATTATTTGAACAAATATAGCGACAATGGATGATTGTCGCTCTTCCGGTCAATTGTTATCGAGCGCGCGTCTTCCATAAATTCTACCACAAGGATTTGAAATGTCTTATCGTATCTCAGAAGACCGTTTTGTTTTATTCGACACCCACATCTCTCGTATCTATGCGCGCGCACGCACCTTTCTTGCGCTCATACCCGAAGCCTCCCCTACGCAGCAATCGTCGTCTTACACAGAGCACGCGCGCCGTTCAATGTAAAGCGTTAAAGCATTACGTGATCGAATTCGACAAGCGACCGGACACCGCACCAGTCCGAGCCACCATTTCGCACACGCCGGCCGAATACCAAGAAGAGAGATCGCGTTAGAAACGTACAGAATTAATCGCGTCTTCTGTCAAACAATGACTCCGATTTTGCCGATCGATTTGGAGCGGTGTCGGTTCCGTCGTATTGTTGTTGCCCCGCTCGGAACGCATTTTGCAATAAGCGAGCGATGCTAATGCGTGTCTTGACGTGCGTAATTACGAAGCGTGTTTTATTATATTTTTACTCGCTTCTCCCTTTTCCTTCTCCCTATCCGTGATATTTTATATAATGTTGTATAACATTTCTGAGAAATTATCTTCTGCAAGGTTCTGAGAGTGAACGTCTTTGCGTAATCAGCGTATCGATCGTGAAGCGCGCGAGGATCACCTTGATCCATGGGACGTTCTCCCAAGTGATTGTCTTCTAACTCCATCGCGGCTAGAGGTCGGCTTGTTATCTGGCTACACATATCACGAAATTGGATCACGTATCTCGGGGCTGACCGTGATTTATTTATCGCCTCAGATTTTTTAAGGAGCATCACGGTTTCGACACAACTTGCGACGTGTATATTTACGATTATGCAAATTACAAGAGGCAATTAGAGTCTGACGGTATAAATAACGTTGACTGTGCATCGGTCTGTGCATCACACGTGCATATATCTGTAGATACATTGCATGATGGAAAAAAAAAAATTCTCATACACCTGATCCGACAAGTTGCGTGGTTGCCTGTCGCGATCTCGAAATTAATCGATGAATCAGATGTCAAAGAATGAACGTTGGCAATGTACCTTCAAAAAAGTTCTTTTCAATTTGCTTGTTTTGTTTTTCAATTATTTCATACACTCGAGATTTTCAGAACAAATCGATTTCACGGTGGTTAGACATGACAAGTGAGATGAACATCCGTTTCCTCGTATATATACGCGCATTGGCGCGATCGACAGTCGGAGATCTCTACGAATTATTTTGCAGCATGTTTCGATTCAGCGCGCAAGTTCGAATTCCTGATCCGATCATCGGGACTGCGACGTGTAACGTCCGCGTAATATTATCCGCCGTGCGATTCGTTCTTCGCCCACACGGATGAGAAGCTGCCGCGCAAGAGATCGTGAGAAGTACTCCAGATCGGGCGAGCAGGATCTGCCAGGTACATATCGTCCCGACTGGCTGTTAAACTCAGATCGCTAACAAAGTGAGGATCAAATAATAACACGTTATGATCGCGCTGCTTCGAAGATAGATAGCGTTCGGTGTGAGTGAATAATTTGATAATAGCGACGGCGGCGGCGGCGGCGAAGCGCCTTGTCGTACTCTTTTCGCCCTCGCTGCCTCCGCTTGAGAGATCGGGGACGAGCGCGGCCGAAGAGGGAAGATGATCTCCGATCGTTGCCCGAGATCTAGCACTCGTCGCTCTTCCTTTCTCGCCCCCTTGCTCATTTCTCTTCCTTCTTCTTCCTGAACTCCGTTCTCTTAACTTCTCTTTCTCTCTCTTTCCTTCCTCGGGAGCTTCTTCTCCCGTCTCGTCCGTCTTATTTTCACGCTCCCTGTCTCTCCTCTCCTTCCCGCCGTCCGCCCACGAGATCCCCGATCCTCTTCTCTCCCCGATCTCGAAAGATCATGTTGCGAGATGCCGGGGCTGCTCGTGATATATCCGAGCGGACGGGTTTTATCTTCGTCTTAGGGGATATTCTGGTGCTCCGGATATTTTTGCAGACTGCTTTAATAGTGGATGATTGTGTGCCAAAGGTAACTTTAGGTGAAAATGAAACATATCCTTGGGGAGCTGCGCCTTCCCCGATTCTCTTTTGCGCAACGCGATAGACTAATGGGGTTACGCGCACAGTTTAGAAGTTTTCGCTGCTCTTACATGTCAATTTGCTCCTGCGTTTTTGTGTCGTAACCGACGAGCGTTAAAGAAAAGAATAACAAAGTTTTACAATCAAATATTTTCAATGTAAAAGATTCAATACAAAACATAAAAGCATTTTTAAAAATGTACAGATTAAAAATCTTCTTTTATTATAACTGATGCTGCTATAAATGCAAATAAAAAAAAAAAATAAAATAACGAACCGCCCTCACGTTTGCGCACGATATATCGTCATTAAGTCGCGTCTTTTTCGGCGATTCGTAATCGAGAAAACGTGTATCCGCGGGAAAATAGCGGCGAGTAACAAACCTGGCAACAAGGGCAGGTATAATGGAATGAGCAACAACGGGAGTCTCGAAATGCGAAAAGGAAGAGCGAGCGGCGGGAAAGAAGACGCGAGCGGTCTCTGAAAGCAGAAGAAGAAAGAGAAAAGGAGACGCTCGCGGCTCGTGAGGATCAGGCATAGGTAAGTGGCACTTATGTTTAATACGTGAGTGTGGATGAGTAGTCGGTCCTGCACGCGATCCTCGCGTCGGCACGGTATCTTTCCTGACCTCGCGTTCGCTAGAACCAATTTCCGCGGATAATACGCTCTGTAAAGCCAAGGCGTATCTCGAAATGGAGCAACGAGTACGAGGAATACGAGCAGGTCGATCTGTCATGCGTTTTTTTTTTTTTCTAGCACACATCGCATCGGAATTCCATTTACATACCTCCGCAATTTGATTGTGGCAATTGAGAGCGGATTGTGTCTCGTTATTCTGTTTAAAATGACAAAGTCTGATGTAAATCTACACTTTGAAATTAAAACCCTTATATCTCGCTGAATAATTTAGAATCGTATTGAAGACAGACAAGAATCACGCATTAACACCTGCGTAAGAGTGCATAAATAGTGTTTTATAAAATTCTAAAATGCACCTTCGCGCGCCGACAAGAAATTTTAAATGTAAGACGTACCGGCACTCCATTTCTCGTTACATTTATCAAGTCCGTGGCAGGTAACGAGCTCGCTCGCGGCTGAAGGCGATAGCGCACGACGTCGATTTTTCTATCGACCCCCGTTTCGAAACTCAGAACGCAAGGTGCGGATTCCGCGATTGCACTTTTTCACATGCATTCCGCGCGATCTCCTTCGCCGCCTTCTCCGTCGGCGAGGTAGTGGGAAAAGGCTCGTTTCTCACGTGAGGAAGAACTTTGCGGGCGATCGCGAATGCGCGGCAAAATGAGAGCGACCGATTCTCGCATGTTACTTTTTTTTTTCGAAGACTTAAAGAAATGCGTTATTACTTCCACTTCTGAGAGACAAACAAAAAAACAAATTGTTCAGAGCGCAACTCACAAACTTCGATAACCGAACACAGGCTTTGGAACTTTTACTTCCAAATGACTTCTGTGTGTCATGAGATTGTAATGTATTTAATTTCCGAATAAAAACGCGCATGGCCGAGCGAATGCTCAGACATTCGACTGGAAAGCTGAGATTAAAAGCCAGTTAAAAAACTAAAAGAACAGGTTAGGCTCGCTCATGCATTACCCAAACCACTAATTAGGTTCCGCCATCGAATAGCCTCGTTCCTGTTTTTATCAGGCCACGAGGATACCTACAAGAGTGTCCCGGCTCTCGCTCTAAACGCGGTATTTCGAACCAGTACGGTGATGTACTTAACTAGCGTTGGGAGCAAATGGTTGGCTTGATCGGTTCGAAACGTACCGCGTTAATGACCAGCCGGGAGAAGAGGTACGAGCTGCTGATCGGTGAACGTTCGTGAGAACGAAGGGGGTCATTGTGGGCGACCTTTGCCGCGGCGGTGACAAATCGAGCGGACGATTAGCGCACTCGCGAATTTTATGATGCGCACGCCGCGTACACGATCAAATAAAAGGGAAAGTTTGGTAAAGCGACGATTTTTTTTTTTTTTTTTTTTTATACCGAGAATATATAATTTCTTTATTCTGTTATGTTACGCGCATTTGGAATACTTCGAGCTTACTATGTGTCCTGATGTTAAAGACGAGCCGATTGCACTGGCTTAGAAACGAAGAATAACTGGAGTCGGAATGTGATGGTCAATAATACGGAGATCACAATGCTTATCTGATCGAGCATCGATCCATAGAGCGAGTTTCTAACGATTGACAGAGATTCTTGATGAGAAGGAGTTTTTTTGAGGACAAAAGGGAGGATCCTAGGAATATCTGCGGCGAATGGGCGAACATTTCAAGCACACCTCTAGGAGTCGCGCACAAAGGACCATTTGTGCGATGACTCTTCGACGTTCGCGCGTCTTTATTCTCGTTTCATCGGCTTGTCGTGGCGTTCACCATTGCGCCCATAAGTCGCATGGCAAGATACGCACGACGACACAGACATGTGACTCAAGGAACGGACGTTGCAACTGCCATTGTCCTAAGACAATAAGACGAATAACATGACATAATAAAACCAGAAATATCTCTCGTGCAGACTATTTTCATTGTGCATAAGTTGCTACACTCTGAAACGATTAAATGTTACATTAAACTGCGCTTCTTTACTCATATATATGTATAAAAAACAAAAAATCGTAGAAGAATAATTACGCATGCTCGAACCGCAGGTGTTAAACGAGTCTGCGTTCGCTGAGATTCATCGTCGCGATCTTACCGAACGGATTTCCAAATCTCATCGCTCGGACGGATACGTGAAGACTCGCGGCGCAGATTCAGGGAGCTCATTTGAATTTTCCCGGAAAGGATGCGCACCGCGTGCATTTCAAATCTCCGGGGACACCCCGACGAAATATGGTCGACAGAGACACAGCGGACGGGGGCGTCAACGAGAAGGAGCGAGACGCGGAGAGGGAAAGAGGTTGCACAGTTGCACGTACGCGAATGGTGGTTTAAGAGCGAGCGCCCAGTATCCAGAGCACGTCCAAAGCGCGAACAACTTATTGTCATGTGCGGTGGCCGTCGAGGCATTTTAATATTTCCGCTATATGCAATGCTGAGAGTGCATACTGACTGCGGAGAAAGGGCCACGAAAAAAAAAAGAGGCAAAGAGGTGTGCGAGTCGTTACATCGCCACCGGTCTTACCCGAAGACCCGGAGCTTTTTTTTACGAGCTTCCTGCGGCCGAGACGACGCCGGCGCTCAGGAACTGCCTCTCCGGTCGTGAAGAGCATAAAGGCGACCGTATTTGAATATGTTGTACGTTCGACCGTTCGTCTTCCTCCGCGTCCATTATCTTAAGACATTCGTTAAGAGGCTTTAAACCGCAGTGTGGGAAGCTGCACGCTCGCGTACACGGTTGCGTAATTGTAATCGCTAGATCTATGAAACCTCTATAAGGTTTTAGTCTAACACAGGGTGTCTCTAAACTGGGTGTTCCAGACCGGCCAGCAGCTTCCTCGAACTACTATATACAAACGCTAGAGCGTGTATATAGGACGTGTACAAGGTATCGCGATCGCCTAGAGCGATTAAACGCCAATAGGAATAAAACAGCATCAGCGACAAATATATTCCGCACGATCGCACGTTCGTTCGTTTGCTGTAGCGAAACCACACGAGAACCGTCTTATCGCCGGTAGTCCGAAACAGTTTGTCCATTCTCGCGGCCGTTGTTAATGCACGACGGCGCTCACCTGCGTGCGCGAAGCACGTCCCGAGAGAGGGAAGCGTATATATATTTTACTCGAGCCGAGAGGCGAGAGATCTATCGCTCGAATTCGCTGCCGCGCTCGGCCGTGAATGGATTCCGAATATCGGGCCGGTCGACGTGGTCGGTGATTCACGATATCTCCGTTGCCTCTCGCCAACCTTGATATAAATCGCGCCGCTCAGTCGCGGCTTGTGTTACCGCCGTGGTTTATCGCCAATTCGTACGGTACGAATTGCCGTACATCCGCCGCCGTGACGCGTCGCGCCCACGTATTATATGCTGCGAGCACGGTAGCCGCGCCGGCTTCGATCGCGGTGATAAACGATCGCGTTCCGACGCACCCTCCGGACGACTGGACGTGATTTTATAAAGAATTCACGTCCCGTGTCTCTCTGAGATGCTCGAGAGGGAAACGACCCCGAGGCGATCAAAACGCAGGAAGAAGACGAATCGGGGCCCCATCGCATTGGGGCTCGGGGAATTGCAGATAAACGAAAGAAAAACGCAAAACCGAGAGATGTTTATCTGCGAATCCGTTATTTCACGTGACCCAACTTAATCTGGAACGAAATCAGGGGAACGGGACAGAATCCGGTCCCGAAATAAGCTCCACGTCTTTACTTCATTCGGTCGGAAAACAGTTAAAAATATTTACCTTCGTGTATGAATTTTCAGTATAATAATTATAAAATAGAAAAATTTGTGTGTGTGTGTATTTTAAAATCTTTTAAATTAAGAAAATATTTTTTAAACTATCTAATTCCTTGCTTTGATGTAAGTTTTTCTTTCTTTCTCTCTTCTAGGCAGATCCACTGGAAGCGATAATTGCGTCCTTCACCGAAAGTACACGATCTCATCTTCATCCAGCGTGAGTGAAAATTACCTTGTCATATCGAGCCGTTGCTTCTTGACGGATTATGATAATTAAAGTAATCGTCATTACCTCTCTTCGCAATGTTAGAAATGTCAGAAGAGCGAATATTTATGATCGTTTTCATTTCTGCGCTCGCACATTCGCGGAGTCTCACTCTCTTCGAAACAGAATTGAACTTTTGATAATAACCGAGCGGAATTAATCGCCGCTCTTCTCGTGCGCGCGCGTGAGCGGGCGGCTCGCGCGAAAGACACAAGGAAGACACGGCGCGTGCACGCGTATCGGCAACAAAATTGCAACACACGCGCGTCGTCCACCACAGCGGTCGTTTAGCGCGCACCCGTCGCAATTGCCGTACACTGTAGCAATACGAGTGTTACATCGTTTCTCGTGGCACGCGATCGAAAAGCGGTCTCCTCCTATTGGCAACTTTAATTGCGAGAGCCATGGTATTTGCGCGGCCTTACGTAACAGAATCGCCGATAGTGCGGCGCCCGGATTTCTCAGGACCTCCAAAGAAGAGGAGATAGTCGAAGGAAGAGAGGAATGGAGATATAGGGGAACGAAGAGGAAGGTGAGGGAAGAGAAGTAAGAACTCATCCCCGCACGCGAAAACGTTCGGCGCGAATTCTACCCCGCCTGCTACAACGAAGTAAATCTGTTTCACCGAAGCGATCGTTCTAAGCTTAAGTTACGATAGAGAGAAAGAGAGACAATTTCTCGATGAGACAGGTATAAAACACGCGACGCGAACAAACGGCTGATTTACATTGATCGTTCAGTCGCTTTCGATTCCGAAGTCAAGACGCGGAGACTAAGCGGATCGCTTCTCGCGAAGAATGTCGTTTGATAGCGAAGGTAAACAGCGTTTAATGCCAGAGTAGTGTTACATTGTCTGTTTCTCGAGAGCGTGTCTTAACGCGGCATCGGGTGAAGAGTCAATCGTTTTGGTGCGATCACTGGTAATACAGCGCCGAGATTATACGAAGTGCGAGAAAGCGGCGATCCGCCACTTATAAAATTCGTACTTCAAAGACTTGATAAATGATACTTCGTGTGTGAGATGTAATCTCAAGTCACAAAGAGCGAAGAAAATTGAAGAGACTATCTGATTAAAGACACATCTCTTGAATATGTCAAATTTTTTTCTTTGAGAATTTTTTCTCTATTTCTACTTTTTGATTTTGTACTTTTAGACAATAAATAATTAATTTTTCGTTTTTCGCCGGCGACAAGGTGGCTTACTCGAAAAGAATCGTATCTCTCTGAGACGTCTCGCATCACCGGATACGCGTGTGCCTTCTCGCTTCCGGTCGTAAGGCCGCTTAGGTTCATTGCCATGCGCCTCGCCTCGCCTGCCCTCAGAATATGAAAAACAAAATCATATTCTTCGTCTGTCGCTTACCGATGAGCCGTGCGGTGTCTCTTTTTCTCTATTCTCCTGATCGCTTTCATAATTCTTCTTTCTCCGTCTTTTGCATTGCCAGTCGTTTGAGCCGCGAGCTTTGTCGCTTCTTTCATGCGAAGCGTGAAGATCCGCCTGCTCTTTCTGCCGACGTCGGAAACCGTCTGAGACGAGTCAGCGCGTCTTTCGTCAGTGCAATGCAGTTTCTCAAGATCGCTCGTTAAGCGGCAAAACACACGGCCGGATAATTGCGGCGAGATCGTACGTTAGTTAGGTTAATAACTTTGCATTATAAATGTATTAAGCTCGAATCCAATTACAAGCGCGCGAGAGAGGGTTCCTCTCGAGCGGCCGGCGAAATCTTGCAAAATGAGTGGCAAAGCAAATGCGAGGCCTAAGCGCGCGCAATTTCGAGGCGAGATGAGGGATGCCTCGACGATGATGCCGGTGAAGTAAGGCAAATCGTAAATCAGAATCGAAGTTATACTTCATTACACTTTACGAGTCGAGCTCGTGTCGAGAAACCCAACGCCGCCGGTGCAACGAACAAGCGAACCGGGCGAATTTAATTCGATTCGATAGGTCGAACACCAGGCGAGAGATCGAACTTGTTGTTCGCTCTTGTACGAATAATTGTGTTCGCGCGCGCATCGGCCATTGTGAAAGTGCGCGAAGAGAATCGCGACGATCATCGTACTGCGACAGCTCGGAATGGCGTTTCGAATACTTTCCGCAATTTGCGATCATGAACGCGCGAAGCGCACCTGGTGCCCTCAGACGGTCACGCTCTCGACCGATTTTAACACGGTTAAAACAGCTGTCACAGCGCACTTGCAATTTTGCCGATCTTCCGCCAGTGGAGCGGAACAGACTCGGTGAATTATCTCGACTTTTGCTCGAATTTACGCTGACTGTGGCAAGGCGATTGTATCGAGATACATCTTGTACCGAGGAAAATGTCTTATTAGTATGTTGAAAAAATAACAATCGAAATATAACAAAAAATACGTGAGATTTAAAGAAGTAAGAATTTCAATAAGATAAAATATTACAAATAAGTAATGAGGAAAGTCGTGAATTATACAGACGGAAAAGATTTGTCGAAATAACAAATATATAAATAACAAATGTTTTAAATGAACGGTAAGAGCAGAAAATTTAAATTAACTTTACACACATGTACGTAAAGAAAATTCTCGAATAATATAATTTATTGTGAAATACGAGATTATGAATCGTGAATAATTAGACATTAGAATGTGAGAATTCGCCACTGGTTCGACTCATGCACGCGAACGAAGAGGATGCACGCTGAATGAAGGGCTGTGCGAATCGTGACAGCGCAACGCGATGCGGTCGTGAACCCGCGTGCAAACGCGGCGACTGCGAGTGCTGCTCGCGGCAATTAGCCGTATAGCTCGAAAGGTCCGAAAGTTGCGAAAAAAGCACGATTCTCGCTTTTCCCACTGGAGACGCGATTAGAACGAGAAACTTCAGGCGCGCGGAGCAACTCGACCTGAGGACGACGAATATTCGACGAACGGAAAGAGGGCACATATAAAGCACAATTCACATCAGCGAAGCAAACTCTTTGAAGCAGCTCTTTTGAATAAATATACAACAGCCTGTTTGCAATATTACTGCTGGCTTGCAGTAGGTTTGTAGATGTTTTTTTCATATTGTTACTGCAATATTGTTCTAAAGTATTACTGTTGCTTCTTCTGTATTTTACTGTACTGCAATCGCTGCTTACTGCAATATTCTGTTAAAGTATTGCTGTTTACTGCAGTAAATTGTAATCTTTAATGAGAAAAGCTGCAGACTGCTCGCATTATACAGTTCAGCTCGAAGTTCGGCTCATTAATGTGAATCCCGCTTGAAAAACGTGCGAGCGTGTCGCGGATGTCATAATCTTATGTAATTGTGAGCCCACCGTTGGACATTTGTAAGCCGCACGCATGCAAGAGCGGACCATTCGCTTGGCCGGTACGCACAGCAATTTGCTTTGATTCGATACTGTAAACTGTGTCGCGGGAAACCTATTGTCCGTAGTCGGAGGAGGAAGGATGGCTCTTGCGCGAACATCGTGCGGAGGACGAAACGTGTTTCCACACAAAGTTGTGCTATCACGCATCGCTGTACAAAAATTATTTTCACATATGTAGCTTTTAGAAGTAAAATTACGCGACATGTGCTAGATACATATTATCGATAGATACGCGATGATAAAATTCCAATTTACACGTTTTTTTAATGCGATATATTCATTTTCTTTTTATTTTAATGGATAATATTTTAATAGATATATTAAATTATAATTTATAGATATACATTAATTATTTAATTATTTTAATAGAGAGATAATATATTTTAATAGATAATATTTTATAGTTGTTTAATGTAAGGTTTTTACACACACAAATTCATCGGAGCTTCAAGCGAAGAATAGTCAAAATATTTCCTGCTCGTGGCACGAGGTCGAGCGATTTCTTTCGTAATACGCCTCCATGATATGCGACGGACGCACCACCCGCGACCATTATGAAATAACGATATATATATTCTGCACGAGACCGTCGAGCATGCCTGGATATTATGAAGGCATTACGATACGTACTTGCACGATACGCGATTACCTTTGACTTTCGGGTAGTTTGCTCGCGTCAAAACAGGACACGATTTACAGTGCGCGCTTACATGATACATTTTGTTACGTCTGAATGTCTATGTTTATCGTTAACGAGCAGATAAGTGCAATTTACAACAAGCTATCACGCTAAAGAGCAAACAGAAAATATATTCATGCAAACATCAACGATGCGCCGTAAACGATTAAAGCAGATCAAAAAGTGCGAGGCACATAAGTACTTTAAATAGATTTGTGAGGAAGCAAAAATACAACTATCCGAGATTGCCGAGCTTTTTTTGCTCTCCGCTTGCACAAATTAATTACTCAATAATTAATTCACATAAAACTCGATACGTTATAACTCTCATAACATCTAAAAGAACAATAAAAAAAAAATACAAGAAGTGTAACAACCCGCAATATCGTTATCTGATTTGATATTAATTATTGCGCGCAACTCGAGCGTGCAGAAAATCAGGGTGGTCCGCGAAAGAAGGATTCCGAAGGGCGTGTCGAGAGCAAGAAGCAGCGGCAATCAATCGGTTAATCGATTAAATCGGTCGATAGCAAAAAACGGAGCAGCAGGGAGGATGAAGCTTCTTGCGATGAAACACTCGATGATGGTGTGGCTTGCTTATCGTTCGAATGAACGCGAATTCTGCGACGAGGCCGCAAGAAGGACGAAGGCATGAGAGAGAAACAAAGTAAGAGAGAAAGAAAAAGAGGAAGAAGCCCGAAGAAAAAGCTGACTCCGCTGGGCCGCGCTCCGCCTCCCTTAAAGCGAATTAGCAAATCTAACGTAATAATTAAATTATCGCCGTGCGGGCCGTTGCAAGGCAGTTAAAGGCGTGCGTTCCCATACGGATCGTGCTAATGAAGCGTCCCGCGCGCACACGGCGACGGGAATAAATTTGAATTTTTATTACGCCGCGCATGCGCGAGTTCATATACACGATAACGAGAAAAAGGATGGGAAGATGATGAACGTGAAAGTGCCGAGAAAGGAAGAGAAGAGCGAACTGGCCCAGTGGTCTCGCGGTTTGAGTGGGGAGACTTGGAAGCATAGAAGTCTCGAGTTTGAATTTGCTCAAACATCTTAGGATTTTTCTGGATCAGTTTCTTTCAATTGAGTTGTGATCGATTGAAAGATGAACTCAAGCCTCCACAAAAAGAGTGTATGAATAAAAGGATAAAAAATCTTAAGTCTAGTCTAGTGAAAAGACTAAAACTTAAAGCTTTAAGTAACTAAATAACTTTAAGTTACTCTTGGGCTATGTATTTAAATAACATTCGATTATTTTTCTGTTATTGCTCTGTTATGTGCAATGGAGAAGAATAGAGCGAAAAATCGCAAAAAACAACTCAAGCTAAGAGGGAAAAATATCTCTCTCCGCCTAATTATTTTTTATCTCGGTAGCGCGTGATACCGTATTAACATGTCGCAAGTCGCGAGTATAAATTTTGCGCGACAGGTGCGCGGTTAATTGTCAGATTTTTACATATGTCTCTGTTTAGCGACAGTTAAACATTTTTTGTTGACTTATATGGGATTTTTTGCAAATTTCTGCGCGTTAATGTACTAATCCTAAGATTTATATGTAAAAAGAAAGAAAGAGGAAGAGACAGAATTCAAAAGATTTTTCTCATAAGAATCATTCTTAAACATTTTTTTTTTTTTATTATCACCATAATCATAAAATATGAGATTTTAGTATGCAAATGTAGATCAACAATGCACGAAGTGAATAATTTCGGAAGTTTTGCATTGTTAATTGTTCGTCTAAATTCTTAATTCGTGACGCACGTCACGAACCAAAGAATATATGTGCGCGATACGCGTTCCGACACGAGAATAATCATTCGTTTAATTTGAAAATACATGATGTGCTGGCCCGTCGTTATTTACGCGATCAAATCGCGATTTTAAACATATATGTACAAATATACGACATTTACATCGTTGCATATTCATTTTATGATTACTTTGCATAAACGATGTCGACGTACCAATCTCGTCATCGAGATGTTACGATTACGAAATTTATCTTGTTGAAAAAAAAAAATCTATACGCAATCTATTCAGAAGATCAAGAGTAATATATTCCCATTTCCGATTTAATAAACGATTTGCTCAGAAGTCAAGCATCGCCATTTCAGCCATCTGCTCATCAATTGCGATCGATTTCAAAATTTGATCGGAGAAATAATGTGCTAGTTTTAAAACATGAAAATACGCATACAACACCTGTGATTATTATATGCGATTACTATTTAAATCCATATAATTCATCGGATCGATATTAACGATCTCTCGATTCGATTGAACGGACTACGTTTGATATCAGCGTTGATTACGTCGTCAAGACTCGCTTTTTGCGAGTGGCAGTCGCGTAATAGTATCGCAAGAGGACCTCCATGTCGTTCATCCGTTTTCATTTGCGCGAGAAGCAAACGTCCCCAGTGCGAAAGTTCAAGATGTCGATTGCGAAAACGAATACACGTCTGGAGTAGCGCACGACGAGCGCTAAGAGATCGACGTGAAACCTGTTATCATACACTCGGGATCATTGCAGTTTATAGGAAACACGGTCGAGTCTCAAGTTATTTATACGTACACATATTGATTATTTAAAACAAGCTCTAAAAATATAAAAAAGTATTTAATTCTTAGTAACATATTTGTGGTATTTTAGAGAAATAATTTTATTGTCGCAAAATTAAGACTAATATAATCCGTAATAATCATCATAAATTTTCTTAATTTTTAAGTTTTATTACAGAAATATTAAACACACACGAAAGTTAAACTCAGCGAAACTGTAAATCCCTGTATTGCGTACTGCAAGTACTTTCGCTATTATGAACGTCCTACGATCAGTGCTACAATCGACAGTGGAAATGCGAATTGGCGCAAAGATCTTGAATC
>QVOB01008210.1:0-31709 GCA_014839585.1 Pseudomyrmex concolor | reverse complement strand
CGTGTTTTCAAATATGTGTTTTCTTGTATATATCTGAAGTCACACTCTTCG
Organism: Pseudomyrmex concolor; assembly: GCA_014839585.1. Taxonomy (NCBI): domain Eukaryota; kingdom Metazoa; phylum Arthropoda; class Insecta; order Hymenoptera; family Formicidae; genus Pseudomyrmex; species Pseudomyrmex concolor. The sequence goes on along the minus strand of QVOB01008210.1, from coordinate 31,658 downwards.
CTATAGAGGTGATATTTTTTTCCACGCCACTTATTACAGTGCTGAAATTCAAACACACGCGGTCGAACTACAAATATGTTTTCGATTTACTAAAAGCACTATTAAGTCTTCTCGTACAACGCGATTGCGCGATTGTCCTTAGGAGCATTTATCAGTGACGAATAGCCGACATGTTTCTTCCTTTTTTTTTATCGAACGTTGGCCGAGACCTTGGTTTATTCGGAGCCGTGACGTGGCCCGTTCGGTGATCACATTCCGCAAGGATTCCCGTGAATCACAAAGGCGATTTGTTCTTTTTGACCGGGGTCGACCATATGGTCGGCGTGAAGGACCTCGAAGGACAGCTCGCAAGGTAAATGTCGAAAAGTATTAAAAAGAAATTACTTTCCAGATTTTCTGTTTTCTTTTACACAGATAGTTTTGACTACAAATATATTTATATTAAATTTAAATGTTTTCTACATAAAATATCTCTTTCTGAGCACCTACAGATGTTGGAACAAGTTCGGAGCGAATCGCAACGTCGTGATTTCGGAATAATTCAAGTGGACAGATCGAAACAAGGAGATACAATATGTTCCGCGTGGCAGGAGAAATATTGCGATATCGTGTAAGATAATAATCTCGCGAGTACGCTTGCGAGAAATAGAGGAGAGAAAATCGCTGTCAAAACAAGATAAAGGAAAACACAATCCGCGAAGAGTCGGAAAGAGAATACTTATTGGTAGCGTGATGACGTAAGCGTAAGAATAACATTCTGCCATCCCGCAATTATGACGTTTAGGAAAATGAAAGAGAAAGTTTCGTCTAACTTCGCGAAGAAATGATCGTAGAGAATAGAGCCGCTCTTCTCTTTACGACGACGCGGCGCTTTATCGCGGAAAAGCCTTCCTGAAAAGAAAACTTGTTGTAGGAAATCAATGTAACAATAACGCGAAATCAACACCCGTGCATATTTTACAACGGACGCAAAACAGTGAAAAGATACGAGCGCACGAGGTGTGTGCAATCAACTACTTAAATTACCCGTGAAGAGACTCGAACTTTTTTAAGTGAAACAAATTAATTAAGTTTCTCGACTTATGACGTCACGCGCGCGCGCGTACACACAAATACATACACACAGGATGAAGATCCGCTCGTGTCATCGCATTTAAACGCTATTTAGTAGCCGCACACAAGCCGTACGGTGGACAATCGACAAAAGACTGTAAGACGATAGTTCACACGCGAGAAGGATTATTACGATCCTTAAATTCTAATCCGCTTTGACTCGCGCAATTCGGACTCTCTCAGCTGTGTCGACTCGTACGTGTACACGGAGAAAAGAAGTACACGCGCACGTTCCGAAGTCGGAGGCGAAGAAGCTTTCGGAATTGGCACACACACACACACCGGCTTGTAAATTTCAGACATGAGCTCTTCACGCGCGTCTGATAAGCGGTCACCGTGCGCGGAGAAGAGAAGATACGGTTCCGCGATACGAACGAACCGTAAAGAGTGTACGCGCCGGGACGCGCGCGATCTTCTCTCTTTTTGGTTTCTTTAATTCCGCCGCGATGCCGTTATGTTAATCTTACGTTACGGCCTAACTGTACCGACTGTGCGCCTGCAATGGGAATACATTTTATACGTATGTATATATACATTTACATATATACATTTACGTACGGGCGCACCTTCTTACGCGATCGTCGTCGAAGTAAACGAATCCTCGCCGATCCCGGCGCGCTCACCAAATTGCGAGATATTATACGCTCGAAATTTCTCGCGTGCGAGGAAGTTGCGCCCTTTATCTAAGCGTCTGCCCTTTATCTTTTCCGCGCTTTGAAGCTTCTGTTGTCCACGTTTTCCTTTTTTTTTTTTTCCTCGTCGGCGGCGAGATAAGATACGGGACGTCGTTTTTTTTTCTACATGTTCCTTTTTGCTTTCTTGGACTAATTAACATCGAGGTTTTTGTATTGCAACAAGAAGTCGGCTTTAAGTAATGAGAGATTACCGGTTTTAATAGTCTCCACTTAAAGTGTGACGATAATTGTGTGACCGAATGATTGAAGTACTTTGTACGCTTTTATTCTTGATGTTAAATATTTTTTTTTTTTTGCAAGAGTTTTGATTTCTGACAGCTTCGAAAGAATGTGGAAAAACGAAGACGTTAGCTTCTTGTTAGAAGAAATTCTGAACTGGCAGTTCTAGGATTGATATATGAAAGAAAATTTTCGTGGAACTTGAGTCAACTTCGCGCAGGGCCGGTGTGAAAACAAACGATGTAAAATTAAAAACCTCGTGGTTGCGCGGTAAAGGCACGAGCTGTGACAGCAGTCTTTTGCGGAAAAGAAACTCGAATGGAAGAAGTTTGGATTGGCCGGATAAAACTTTCTACACAATCGCGATAATTTCGCGTTGCGAATCGTTTCGTCGCGTCGGACTTTACCCGTGAAACGTGTCTGCTATGATCTCCGCGCGTTTGATTAAAACAATATTTTTCTTTTCCGCGCTACGCAAGGGTTTGTCGATTGAGTTAATTGAGAAAAGTGAGGAATGTCGTTCCGGCATTCATATCGTCCTTTTGCACAACGCGAGAAAACGGCCAAATTCTTATTACCCTTTTGGACTGGGCTTGGCTTTTTATGCTATCGCGTGTGTGTGCTGATAACGTGGTCTCGGATAATGTAATAAATAAATTAGTCGTGTGCGTGTCTCTTCTGGGTGCGCGTGTTCGCGCGACCATTCGCGATTTAAGAGATCGAAGCGCTCGAGGAAGGGGGACGCCGTGGGGGACCCGGACCGTCCTGGACCGTCCTGAGTCAAACCATCGTCAGTCTGTCGCCGTTCTTCCTCGCGGTTCACGTCGCCCGCTTTTCTTTCCCCCCACTCTCGTTGTATAAATCCATTTTAACTCCCTCGCTCTTTGACAGTGCGCGATTGCGTAATCGCGAATAACGCGCGTGGGAGAGAAATCGTTATATCGATAATGACACTTTGAATGAGAAAATAGTAGTGATAAATATGTACGCTAGTTAAAACGCGAGTTGCAGTTTGTCGCATATTTACGCGTGTGTGCGAGTGAAAAATCTCTATCACGTGTTTCTCCATTACATATTATTATTTATTACTGAAACGTGTGCAAACATGGATTATTATTTAATTCGATAGAGCGTTTATAACACTTATTGGACTTTATGACATTCTTGACACTTCTTGGACTTTCCTCCTGAAGATCGTCAAATTGACATTAGATACAACTTTGTGCGACGATTAATTGTTTCGTTTATCAATTGTGTTATACTGGCGCTAATCTGTCCGGCTAATTGACACATCATCGCGCGCGCGTACACACACACACACACACACGTTCCTCACGCTCATTGTTCCCCCGCGCATCATCAAAAGGTGTGTTCAATCGAGCCGGTTTGCCACAGTATTTGTGCGCGCGATTGAAATACGTACATATATATATATATATATATTACATATTCACGCACGTTGCGTGAATGCCTGGATAGAAACGTCAGTCGGTGTTTCCGTCGAGAGGAGAATAACGCGTGCGTTCGAAGCTGCCGCATTTTTTAACGTGCGACGAGAAGTCGGTTAGAACGTCCTTCTCCGATACGTGATGATACGAAAAAATCGTCAAGTGCCTTGAAGCTTAAAAAAGTGATGCGGTAAAAAGAAGCGAACGGTTGTGAATGAGTGTCACGAGCTTGCGTGGGTTTCGCCTAAAAATAAAAGTGCGTCCGTTCGTCACTCCGTTCGTGAGCGCGCGCGCACTTGGGACTTTGCGACCTTACACGCGTGTATAAGACTGACATGAGTCATCCGTCACCGCTCGCCGAAGGTTTTTAATTGTCCCCGAAGTGTCTCGTCGCAATGATCACGGACTGGGTAAGACTTTATTTGGATACGAAGGTTCCCGACAATTACACATAAAAACCAATTTCTCACAAGTGTCCGCGAACACGTGTCTCACTTAGGCATTTGTATCAAAGAGTTAAAGGAATGCTTAAATAGAAATAACAAAAGAATAAACGATAAGGATAAAAATAGTCGAATCTTCTAAATTTGCCGCGTTAATGAGAAGAACTGCCTTTAAAAAAAGAAGAAGAAAACAACATGAAGTAATTAGTACCGTTCGGAGGAGGATTGCGGAACGTCGGAGTTTAAGGCAATTACTTGCTTATATTACTGTTTTCGCGTACAAGCAATAATTATTACTCGGCAATTAATTTTTGTCGTACCGCTGCTCTGTCATCTTTCGATATTGCCGCGCGCTATCTTCCATCGCACACACAAGTGAAGAGATTAAAACCGCATCCGTGGAAACTGATGTCATCGCCAATGCTATTTTGTCAATTGCATCATTTTTCCACGACTTTAATAACTCGTCACCAGATAAAATGTATTCCGCGCAGTTTAATTTGGTTTTTGTAACGTGTATAAAACGCGCCTCCCCCCCCCCCAAAAAAAGTCCTGGCTAGCTTATCTGACATGCAGTGGGGTGTATAGTCATTTAACTGTATATCTGGCATTCGCGAACAGTCGAGGAATTCATAATAGAACTTAATTTTCAATGCGCGCTTAAAAATTTCGCACGCGTCACGTCCGCCTTGCCGATTATTGAAGTCTCCGGCGTAGTCTCCGGCGCGCGATTGAAGTAGTCTCGAGATTTTCGAGAAGCGGACTTTGATCCGACAGCGACGAATGTGCGCTTTTACGCTTCCTCCTTCGGAGAGCTACCTTCGCGCTGACGCCTCTGCGTCCAGTTACTTACCTCGCGGTAAATGGATGGAATAATTGCTTCCAGCTCCGGCGCGCGATTTCATCCCGGAAAAATTTCGATCGTACTTACGGTGCGCGTCGTCGTTTGCGCGCTCTTGCGAGCGAGTTATCGCGCGATTATATCATCGTGTATGTGTGTGCAAAATGCGAGTCTGCGTTTCGCACACACGACGTTGTTGCCCCGCCAAAAAGAGAAACATTTACAATTCAAACTCGTACGTCGGAATGCAGCAGTTTGTCGTAAACGACCTCGCGAGCCGATCGAATTTACATTCGATTGAGGTCGCACTTTTGTTTTTTACCTTTGCAACTCATTGTTTTCGCGCAATGGAATTCAACGATCATCATCTCCGCGTCGACGATCTTCGTGTCTTCTGCGGAATTTTCATAGTTCGTTAGCTTCGTAGATCACCAGCTCCATTGTTTATCACTTCTTAAAGTTCTGTAAAAAGAAACAATTGCAATAATGTTGATTTAATTACAAAAAAAATTATTTTAATGACTTATTTCATTGCCTTTATATTACGTAAGTTGAAATCAACGGTAAAGCGACTTTTTGATCATAAACTATAGAAGGTGCCAACACAAACAATTGTTGTTCCAGTTGGACACATGGTTCGGCCGGCCGAAGAAATCCGGCCGGGGAAATGGCACGCGCGGCTACGCGGGCAGCAACACCATGCCCAGGCCGCACTCCGGCGACGACATCAACGAGATCGAGCAACAGCGTTGCATCATCGAGAGGATGGATGAGGAGACTGTGAACGACAGGTTCGAGGAAATGCTGGTGAGCGAACATCGATCTTTACCGCGCGACAACACAGGCTTGTGCACTATAATATTTCTTCGTTTCTGACAACGCATTACGAACGCGACAAGATCTCGCACAGCTGATCTCTCTTATCTCTTTAACGTGACTTGTACATATTACATTTAATTTGTTCTGATAATGCGTCAAATCGTTTGTCGTAAGAAAAATAATATAATCTTACGTCGTACATCTCGAGCGCGAACAACAAAAATAAGAAAATATTTATAAATCCCGAGTCATCTCTTCTCGCTTCAGGCCAATATGAATCTAACGGAAGAGAAAAAGGAGCCTTTGCGTCAACAGTCGGACACGAAGAAAAAGGAGATGCTGGTTTTGCATTACAAAGGCACCGTGCAAGAAAATCGATCGAAATTCGACAAGCCGGCGGACTACATACATTATCTTGCGCAGCCCGATCTGAGCGTCAATAAGATCTACACTTGCGTCGAGTCTCTCAGAATCGCGCTCACTAACAATCCCCTGAGTTGGGTACAGGAGTTCGGCACGAAGGGCCTCAAGCAGGTCCTCGCTACTCTCAACGAATGTTACCGAAAGTAAGCGTGAATTGCCTTATGAATTTTTGAACGAATTACATAGCGTATTGGTATAGAGCACGTGAAATTCAATTCTAACATCGATATTGTTCTATTACAGTGCCTTCATATATTATGATAGGTAATTAACGTAAGAGTACTATTCGCTTTTGAATGTAATTCCGCAGTAATGTTTTATTACATCAGTTTTCTTTATTTTTCTTCTCCCCTTACCGCTGCTTGTTATGTTTCATATATGACGAGCGAAAGTTTGCTATAATAACACAGTTCAAACGATCCTTTATTGTGTATAACGCCAAATATTTCATTGCCAAAAATTTTTCAAAAGAGATTGATTATTTGCGCCGCTCAGCGAGAGCTATTTTTACTTGATTAATTAATAATCTATTATTTTTACTTGATTAATTAAGCTATTTTTACTTGATTAATTAAGTAATCTCTAATTAGTTTATTTTCTTTTTTGATCTGCATGACTGCTTACGGCAGAGAATCCACTTCAAGATACGTGATAATTGTTTTGAATTAATTGTGACAATGATTCCTCTCTTTAGTGATAACCGTTACGAGCGAATACAGTACGAGTGCATTCGCTGCTTAAAGGCTATCATGAACAATACCGTCGGTATAAAGGAGATGTTGGCTCATCAGGAAGCACTTACAATAGTAGCCAGATCGTTGGAACCGACGAAACCGTCCGTGATGTCCGAAGCTGTGAAGCTACTCGGCGCGGTATGTCTCATATCGAGCGACAGTCACAAAAAGGTTTTGGATGCGATCACTATGAACGGCGAGTTCAAAGGTCGCGAAAGATTCCTGCCGATCGTGCAAGGACTGATGACCAAGCAGAGTGAAAATTTAAGGGTACGCTTGTTACGTAAAAATGTTATTAATGTCTAAATAATTAAAAATAAACTATAGAATTTGATTGAAATTGAGAGAAACGCTGTTAAATTACAAAAAATTAAATATTATGCCATAGGTAGTGTGCCTTCAACTCATAAACTCGATAATCTCGTCCGCCGAGGATCTAGATTTTCGCTTACATCTGAGAAATGAGGTAATGCGAGTCGGTCTTGCTGACATCCTCGAAATGTTAGAGAAAGACGAATCGGAAGACTTGGCAACGCATTTGAAGATCTTCAATGACCACAAGGAGGAAGATTACGAAGAATTTGTACAAAGATTTGACAACGTGCGCTTAGAATTGGACGACGTTAACGACTGCTTCGAAGTTGTAAAGAACATGGTGATGGATACTACTGCCGAGCCGTATTTCCTATCTATACTTCAGCATCTTTTATTTATTCGAGATGATGCTCTGGTTCGGTAAGTGTTATTACTTGCATGATTTGTTTTTTTTTATTTTTTATTTTTTTATTTAATTCAAGCTTACGTCTACTTATTTTTCTTTTATTATTTCCAGACCGGCGTATTACAAGTTGATCGAAGAATGTATATCTCAAATCGTATTGCATCGTTCAGGCTGTGATCCAGATTTCAGCGCGACGAAGCGCTTTCACATTGACGTGCAACCGTTGATCGATACCCTAGTCGAAAAGTCACGGGCTGAAGAGGAACGTCGATTGGTGGAGGTGACGCAGAAACTGGAGGAGGCTATAGCCAGCAGACAAGAGGCCGAGGCGAAGCTACAACACGCGGAAAACAAGATCAAGGAATTGGAACAAGGAACGGGAGTGAAGTCCATTGGCCAAAGAACCGGTGTGTGTCCACCTCCACCGCCTATGCCCGGAATGGGCGGACTACCTCCACCACCACCTCCCCCACTTCCGGGTGGTCCACCTCCGCCGCCGATGCCAGGAATGACATGTCCACCTCCGCCACCTATGCCCGGTTTAAAAGGTCCCCCGCCTCCCCCAATGCCTGGAATGGGACCTCCGCCACCACCTATGCCGGGAATGGGTCCTCCACCACCGCCGATGGGAGGATTATCTCCACTGCCTCCGGCGTTACAGGTTTTACCTCACGGATTGAAACCGAAGAAGAAATGGGAAGTGGATGGCCCATTGAAAAGAGCAAATTGGAAGGCGGTATGTTGCAATATATGATAAAAGATAAAAAATATTAATTTGAACACCTGTTGCTTCTCAAGATAACTATCTGTTGTTACACCTGAAGCTTCGTGATATTTCAGATTTTACCTCACAAATTAACGGAAAAATCATTCTGGACAAAAGTACAAGAAGATAGACTGGCAAGTCCGGAAATATTGGACGGTCTTGTGCAAAAGTTTGCATCCAAACCAAGTGGTAAAAAACTGGATGACGTAGTGGATAAGTAAATTTCATTTGATAAATGATTAATTTTTTCTCGCATACACGCGATGTGTTAAACAATATTTTCGTGCACGCAGGTCAGCCCCGATGAAAAAGGTGAAAGATCTCAAGGTTTTGGACGGTAAAGCTGCTCAAAATATATTGATACTTCTTGGCGGAACGCTGAAGCACATGCCATACGTGGAAGTGAAGAGATGCTTATTCAGATGCGAGGGACCAGTTATTTCGGACAACATATTGCAAGGATTAATTCAATATTTACCACCGCCGGATCAGTTATCGAAGTTGCAAATGTACAAAGATCAGTACGACGATCTGACTGAGGCAGAACAATTTTGCGTTACGGTAATTTTTTGTTTTCGATGTTTTAACGCGACCGTCTACCGCGTAGAAATTCAATCGTGACGAGCGATAACGTTGATATTGCAGATATCGACGATAAAGAGATTACTGCCGAGATTACGATCATTGAGCTTTATGTTGAAATATGAGGAGCTGATACAGGATGTGAAACCGGACATCGTGGCGGCTACGGCGGCATGCGAAGAAGTGAAAAGCAGCAAAAAGTTCGCGCGTATTCTCGAATTGATATTGCTACTCGGAAATTACATGAATTCAGGTTCCAAAAATGGCCAAGCGTTCGGGTTCGAAATTAGTTTTCTAACGAAGGTTCGTTTTTTTTTGTGATCTAATATGTAAACGCGCGTATATTGTTAGTTATTCGCAATCGTTATGATCGTTATCGCATTTTTCCTTTTTTTTTTTTTCCAGTTGACCAGCACGAAAGATGTCGATAACAAGCAAACCCTCATGCATTACTTGGTGACCACGATAGAAAGAAAGTTTCCGGAATGTCTCAGTTTCATTGAGGAACTATCGCATGTAGATCGCGCTAGTCGAGTATCTTTGGAGAACGTCCAGCGAACGTTACGCCAAATGGAAACCAATATCCGTAATCTCGAGCAAGATCTCTCAAATGCCAAAGTTCCGCAATGCGATGATGATCTGTTCATAGATGTTATGAAGGTATTTTTTAATTATTTCAATAACAAACCGTTTTGATGTTTAGTATAAAAAGCAACGTTTATATATCACACGTGCAAAGATGTGTTTCCTTAACGAAGTCGCTTTTCGCACAGCCATTTGCTAAAAAAGCTAGGGATTCGTACGAAGTTCTGCAAAACATGTTCAAAAATATGGACGGCTTATACACAGACATTTCCGAATTCTTCTCTTTCGACAAGCAGAAGTATACTATCGAGGAATTCTTCGGTGATATCAAGACGTTCAAGGACGACTTCTTGGTAATACTCACATTTCTATTGTTTTCCAGTGTTGAGGAATATGCATCTCAATAAAATAGTACCGCTCTTTAAAAAATTGTTTGTTTAATATTTTGCACCGAATTTTTGTAGCAAGCACAAAAGGAGATAATTAAGCTGAAGGAGGGCGAGGAGAAGCAGAGACGGGCGAGAGAAGCGCGCGAGAAGGCAGAAGCGGAGAAGGCGGCGCGAGCTGCGCGCAAACGTGCACTAGTCGACATGAACGCGCACGAGACGCAGGAAGGCGTTATGGACAGCCTGATGGAAGCGCTGCAGACCGGATCAGCCTTCAGCCGACCAGACCAACGACGCAAGCGACCGACACGCGTGGCTGGTGGTAAGTTCTCTAGGACATACATCAGGAGACGAGTGACGATAAAGGACCGAGCGACACAGTCGTGTGTGTTTAATAATTTTTCGAGTCAGTTCGCTAATTTAATGCACAAAAACTTAACTCCGACCACGATCGCGGGACCCAACATGCTTTCGAGCAGGATCGTGTCTAATTTGGACGCGGCGGTCGATCCGACGAAATTTTTTACGCCGGAAGAGAATCAAGAACTCTACAGGCAAATGCTGATAGAGGAGGCCATAAAGACGCCCAGACTGAAACGGCCTAGAATCACGTTCTTTCAGAAAAAGAAACAGCGCAGTATCTACAATTATGCATATCACACAATGTCAGAGTCTGCGGAAACACCGAAAAGAGACGTTTCACTGAAAACACTTGGAAATCTGGAATCCAGATACGGCGATTCGGACAATGACGCGAGTTCGAGTCCATTAGTCAACGGAAACGATTTTCTCAGTCTAGCGCGTTTAGTCAGTCCGATTAGACAGAGACGCGTTGTGATCAACAGATTGCGTAGAAGAAATAGTTTGGTGCGTCGCGCTATAGCGAATCGTAAACGTACGCGCGTAAATAACATGATCGCGAAGCGCCGCAAGTTTCATTGCAATTTGCTCAGTCCATCTAATGCGAACATTACTATGCCGTTAATCGTAAACTCGCCCGTTATAGACGTTAATCTGACGAACGAAAACATGTCCAAATCGATCGACAGTTTTCACACTGAACCGTCCAAAACACCATCCACTTCGGTCAGACTCCTGCGATCGAAAAACTTTGAGAATCTTGCTCGATACAGGGACGAGAATCACAACATACAAGATTTGAAATGCGAGTCCCCATACTCGAATGTATCTACTCACCTCTCGGGTACGGAGCAGGTAACCGTAGTGCAATCGCTACCGACCGAAATGAATAAAGTCACATTGTTATCGGATGATAATCTGTTGCGTGTGAACAAGACGGATTCTCCCTGTTTAATCGCGCAAGATCTAGAGAGTTTTGAAAAATGGCCAAGCATCAACGAGTCGTTTATTCCGGACACGAATGGCTCGGGTGTGAGATGTACACTGAAGAAAACAAAGAACAAATTGTGGAAGAGAAAGTGGAAGTTCTGGCGAACCTCTATAAATTCTATTTAAAAATCACACGCGCGCTGCTTTTATTTAATCTCGCACGAAACTGGATATCGAGAATAAGAAATATCGAGGAAACAGACGCGAGGAAGAGACTGAGAGAATAAAAGTTTTATAGCTTTAAAATATTGTTTCACCGTGCTGATACATTCCGATATGAAAAACTGTTAAAATACAGGCTGCAGAGACCAAGTCTTCAAACTAAACGACGCAATAACTTATTTTGAAAAGATGTCTATTATTGAATCTTTGCAATATAATTGCTCGTGGAGTATTTTTATCAATGTGATAGTTTGAACTAGTCAATGGTTTTTTTTTTATATTATGTTTTTTTAAATACAATTTATATAAAATTTTAATATATGTACATATAACAGATATAATCGTTCGGAAACTGTAGGGTAGGCAACTATATTCGAGACTTATAAATGTGATAGAAATTGTGATATAAAAATTTTACAATTAATTCAATATGGTATTTTAAAGTTGTGTTATATCAAATGTTTGAAACGATTGTAAAGAGACAGACTACGGTACTGTTTGTCAAAAATCAGTTGAACTATTTATACATATTATGTAAACTGTGTAACATTCATTGAAAGATGAAAAAATATGCAAAGTTATAATTTTCCCTATATTATTGATTGATTTATGCGATATATTGAAGAAAAGTGTTCATTTTTTTTTTCGAACAACTACATGTTTTGTCTTTTTTTTTTATGAAAAAAAAATATAATTATTCTTAAGATTGTTATATACATTTACATTTTAAAATGTGATTCAAAACATTCGAAATTTTTTTTTTTATGAATTATGTATTGCGACTGTTTTGTATAAAAACATATATATTTTTTATTTTTAATTAAATGAAAGGAATTTACAATTTATAATTTTCACTTGTTTCTTTTTATATTTTCTTTTTACTTGTTTATTTTCATATTGTTTTCCTCGATGTGTTCAATATTGTGTGTGTTGTGTATTATCTCGTTTCTCATGTTCTAAATTACATATTCAGATCATCAAAGTTTTGTCAAAAACAAGTCGTCTCGAAATATCGCACCTTACGTTCCACGATAAAAATATTTCCGTCCTCGATATCCGTGTGTAACGAGCTCACAATTCCTTGTTTCAATTTTGCAGCAGAGAGGAGAGCGCAACTAAACAGGAGTCGATCGCGCACTGGATTGGTGGGGTCTGGTTTACTAGGGAGAGAACTTTCAACGTGAGTAACACCGCCGTATTAATCCCTGAGAAGAGGAATGCTTCTCGAAACGAGACATGATTAGATCGCACGCTTGGTTTCTTGCGCGCATGTTGCATGTGTGTATCATTTTGAAATATGAACTTTTCGGATTGAAAATATTTTTTTTTATAGAAATCGCGTGATCGTTGCTCGTTTCAAATATTTGTATCAGCGCGTGCGAGGAGCGCTGCTCAAACCAGCGGAAATTATGTAACAAACATCTTCGAACGATTTCGCTAATTTTATCAATTGCATCTTTTTATGTTGATTGACGTGTTTGGAGAAGATAATAATTTTTTAGTAAATAGTTTAATGTAAACGATGAGATGTATATATGCTTTATAGAAACTCTCTTGTAACTCTGCTAATGTTTGTTGACACTCAGATATTTTGAGCACGCACACATATATTATACACACACACACACACCCGTTACTGTATCTCAGCACAATCTTGTATTATTGCAGAGAGCTGTTGAGTTCGGCATAACACGCCGGAAAACATTCCGGCTTCCGTCCTATACTCGTTGCTGTGATTTTACACTTCATGTATCGCTGGAACGGCAATGAATGAGGAATCGTCATCGTGCGGCGTGACAGATCGATACTTTTTTTTTTTTTCGTTTTTGAAAAAATGGAAGAACAAAAATCCCCAACCATCACATAAAGTGAATCCTATATCGTGTTTATCGAGTATATCGTTAGTTGCGATTTTACGATACGTACCACGTAACAAAGTCTTCCTTTAATGTATGTTTGAATACATTCGGATGTAAGTATTGTACTGTACAAATATACAATTTTAATGCATTTGCACAATGCAAATAGTAATAATAATAATTGCGCCACACTCGACAAGAAGAATAGCGTACGAATTTAATCGTACGCTTTCTCCCGGGCAGCACCGGATGAATTTTGAATGGAAGAAATATATTTACTTCGCGCCATTGTAAATAACGAATAAGGTTAATAATAAATTTAATACCGGCGAAGTCGAGTAGGCAATTGTAACTATCAGCGCGATACATACGTACTGTTTCATTTTTCTACTGCCGTCTCTCAATCGAGTCAAAGCGACACGCACTTGCATTTCTATTTATATATGTTTCTGTAAATATATTTTTACCTTCGAATAAAATGTACGCGCGCAGACGAATTCGAAAATCATCAGTGCGACTTGTAGGTGATGCATTTTGTAAATAGTATGTTGTTTAAAACTCGGGAACAAGTAACTTTTTTTGGTTACCACATTATACAGTATACATGTAAAGGCAATGCGGTTTTTTTTTCTAAATGATGCGTCTTTTTTTTCTAACAATATTCGCATGCGCAGATAATTGTCTGCATGACGCGAGGAGGAGGTTCGCAAATTGGCGTTCTTGCGAAATGAAAAAGAAAACAAAACAAAAAAATAAAATAAAAACGGTAATGATACACTTTACCGTGAAACGAACTTCTTCGCTGATGATCCGACAGAATAATCGCGAAGAAAACGTGTACAGCTCTTAAACGTTTACGTTCACTTGTTGCTCACAATTCTCGATGAGAATGTTTTTTTAACGATATTCGAGGCATTTTGTATTGTAAATATATTATAGACGGATTCTCTCTATACACGAAATCGACGCACAGATTTTGCGATAATAAGGGAGAACGGGAGTAATGTGACGCTCGCTTGAGAAAATTTATTAATCTCTTTGTTAAATTAGTTTTTTATCAAATGTATCTGTTTTACAGTTACTCGTATATGCATGATATATTAGTTTAGATAAATTTTATATGAAGTAAAATATTAGATAAAAACAGTAATATTGCATATCATTCTTTAGAATTAAAATATTATTCTTCTGTAATTGAGATTCGCTGAGCGCCGTTACTCCCGTTCTCTCCTATTTTAATAAATAACACCAACTCTCTCGTCTTACCTTTTTTCGATCACACGTGTATATTTCCATCTTTTATATTCCATCGAAAATATTTTACTATATTCTTGTATACACAGCTAGCGTAGTAATCTATTGTATGCGAGCAAAAAGAACTGAAATTACTTTTAGGACGAATAGTTTACTCGACGTGTAATTGATATGCGCATTTTGTGATAACTAAAATTTAGTAACAGACTCGCGCGCGACATTGTGCCAGAGTCGACACTTTCGACGGCGGTTAAAAGAAACAAAACCCCTCAGGGATTGCGAGAGGAAGAGATCGTCGAAGGCGATGTGATCATCGCGGATCCGATTGTTGTTAGCAATAAATAATGTAACGAAACATTATGTGAATTTTTTTTGTTAGTATCTTTTTCTCGAAATTAAATCAAAAAATCAAAACACATCAAAAATCGTACGAGGAACTCGCGAGAAACTTGGAATTGTGTGGTTTTATTCTTTCGGATGCGCGCTCCGGATTCGCAGTTTTGAAAGAAAGCCAATTATCTTTTTTTGGCCTGCCGAAACGATGGGATATTCGAGTTGTTGTAATCCGTGTAAAATATATCAATAATTCAAGACGCGATCTCGCGACCGAGAGATGAACGCGTATGTTCTCTCGCGCGGTGGAAAATATCGGAGAGAGCGACGGTCCAGCGCGTTTGTTTAGTTTATCAGAGCAAAGGTAGCCGCGCTTGGTAGGGCGGCTATGCCAGGCACGTTCGAAATGTCTAAGCGAAAGGCGATGTGTAACGAGCCGGTTCTCGGGAAGCCGCAAAAATCGCGGAAGTATCTCTCCTTCCCGCATTCTTCGCGCGCGACTTTCGGACAACGTTGTCGTCATCGTCGTCGATAAGTTTGTCTCTGTTTTCACGTGCGCGCGCGCGCATTTTCTTCTTTTCCCCTAGTACATTTAGCATCGGCGACGAAACGCGGGCCGTTACGTGGCCATAAATGCGCACTTGTATTTTATATTTTAGCACACAGGCTTTTTTATATTGTACGTATCGATATACGTAAAGAGAGCGCACGCGCGAGGCGCATTTCTCTGAAATAATTACACACTTGCATGTACAAAGTCCGAGGAAAAAACTTCGACTGTCGTGCGTTGCGTTCAACAAATCGAATCTCGCAATGAAAACGAACGATTTTGTTATATGTATATATATGTATGTAATATTGTATTTAAGAGTACTTAAATACTAAATTGTATCTATATTGTGAATACGTGGAAGTTTTTGAATAATATTAATATCTTATTATTATTATTACCCACACATACACACATGTGTCTATTATTTCCTCAATCTATTCCACGATAACAAAGTTCTCGTCTCGTCGATAGATCGTGTCGCTGTTAGCTCGACGTTTAAATGCCATTTGTGTACGCCGCTGAGTATTAAAGTGTTTTTATTTTATTTTCTCATAAAAATACTTGTGTAGTTCGAAACAAGTATCGAACGATGTTTTATATTAAACGTGTTTCAGTTGTACGTATCGAGTTGTGGCAAATCCAATTCACACAGAGAAGGACATTTCAATTAATGTAAAATGCAGCTCATTGCGTATGCGAAGGTGCCGCGCGCGTAGAATGTCAGCAGAATGTGAAATTAAATAACGAGCAGGATGAGAGAACGTGTGGAAGAGAACTTCATTTCATCGTGATGTTGACGTAATCCATGCGAGAAGCGAGGAACGTACATATAGGTACGTACGTACAATCCGCGCGTCGCATCGAAATATCGAGTGTGTTTAACGTTCGAGAGAAATCGAGGGAACGTGAGCGAAAACCGCGTCGTCGGTTGCGAGTTACATACCGTGCGACACGCAGTCACGCGTAGATTACACGTGATATTGATCGATCATATTATATTTAAGAGAAACATATTGATTGCACGTAGGTTCGCTCGCCTCGCACGTTGATAGAAGAGAGAGAGTCTCTCCCACGTCTGCAAACACATTTTTTCCTCTTCGCATCCGAAGAGCATCTATCCGCGAGATGTTCCCCGTGTTTGTTATGTGATCAGATCTTAAAAAAAAAATTAATATCTACTCTTCAAGCGCATCACCTAAATGATCTTTCGTCAAACACAACGATTACATAGTGGCTCGATAACAAAGCGTTTAACGTCGTTTGCTGTTTCACGTCGTTTCTCCGTCCCGGAGTAATGTAACGACATTGCGCAAACATGCAGAACCTATCAGCGGTACCAATCACCAGTTTTGCTCGACAACGTGCATAACGCGTGTATTTAACGACGGGGGGGGGGGAGAGGAAAAGGGAGACTTTCAAACCCCGCCCGCGTTTCCTCACCAAATTTTTTACGGCGAGTGTTTTCGGTAGAGAAGAGAGGAATATACCACGTATCTCGCACGTGATATCGCAGTGATGATAACGCGCCGCAGCGCAAGCTCCACGAACGCACGTGCGACGATCCTCTCGCGTTCCACGGTGAAAGGCCCGTCCCGACCTTTCCCGTCCCGATGACCGTCCTCGTCGTGCCCCTTCACGATTACGCCACTGTGCCGGCAAGGCGCCCGCAGCACAGTATGTCACGGTGTATTTCCACAGCGAGCGATCCTCTCGTCACAGAATTCTCCGAAAGGATTTCGCGTGGAAGGATGTGTAAAGATGAAGTAATGGAGTAATTTAGAATATATAATATAATACTCGGAAAAAGAGACTTTTCCAGGATGTACGAATCAAATTCGCACATCCTGCAAAAGGCTTGACTCATCATTAATAAATCGTCGATTAATAAATGCCATCTGTCTAAATTGTATAAATTTTTCTACACGTGCAAACATCTTGCGTGTGTGATTCTTACCTAAGTGTTTTCAAAAAAACAAAATCTGAATAATCCGCTGCTCCACGTTGCTCCGATTAGTTTCGTCCGAGTTTGCGGAGTTAACGGACGCGGATCTTCCGTTATCAAATAAGAATCCGGCGGCGCGCTTCTCTGACAGGTGACGTGATTGACAGCGGAATGCAACTTCATAACTGTGTGCACACAGAGGCGAGCGCAAATTCTCGTACAACAACATCGTGCGAGGAGTAGAAAGTACCTGCAAAAATCGAAGTATGTAGAACGCGCCGGTGGAAAAACAGGAAAAAGAAAACAACGAGGAAAAACCCGACCGCCGAAGGTGACGTGAAAAATCTCACAAAGGCGATTGTGAGACGTCACGTTTTGCGTGCGGGCGGTCTGCAATTTTTTTTCTGCCACCGACTGTGCGATTGTCGATCCATCAAGACATCGCACGATTTTCAAACGGTCACTCTTGAAACATCTCATGGGACTATCTCTCTCTTTTTGTTACGATAGTTTTGCCGGGAAGAAAAAAAGCGAGAAAGACAGTCTTGCGGCCGGACAATCTTCCGATGTTTAGTTTCGCCATTTTCGAACCGGAGAAGAGACGAGAAAAAAAGAAGAAAACGAAAGAACGGAGGTATTTCGAGAGTGACCGTTAAATCCTGTGCCAATTTCAGGCACAATCGTTTAATATGTACATACTACCTGTGTCCGCGACTCCTGTAAGTGCCCTTACCTGTGTAACCCGTGTGTGTACCCCTCGGGCGCACGCGTAGCCGCCGGACGAGAAGGCGAGCGAGCGAGCGAGCGCGCGTGCTGCAGCGCCGCGAGTTGCGCGACAGTTCAACACGAGCGTTCGCGCGGTGAGCTGTCCTTGCGTGGCGTGTGCGCTCACCTGTGGCCGTTCCGTGCGATCGACGACACGATTGACATTCGGACACCGTCCTCTCATCCCATCCCGAAAAGGATTCGTCGTAACGATAGTTGCGCTGCCGGAAGAGTCGTCGTCGTCGACGAACTTCACGGCTGCCGATTCGCGGACGATTAAGCCGGTGTATGTCCGCGTAACGGCCTTAGTCGCGCTCCATCGGTCCGATTTATTGCCGCGCGCCGATCGGCGAAATCGAGAGTGACGCGGTTCGCTTTCGGAGAGAAGAGTTTTCAAGAAGTTGTAGAGAATCGTCCTCTCTCTCGGTGTCGTCCGGTTATCTACCGACCCCGGAGGATTTGAAAAAATCACACTGCGCTCTTGATAATCGATCGCAAGTGACACGAACGATGCACGTGACGTGTGCGGGTGGTTCCCTGCGGTGAAACACGGCTGCAAGTTTGACTCGACGGATTACAACAATGCGACGACGGCTGCTGCTACTACAATGAACGTTCCGATCGTGGCAGGGGACATCGTCGACGATGGCGGCTTCGACCGGCCGCGATTCGTTCGGGTGAGTTGGTAAATAATATAATAATCGGCTAAATATTCTCCCGCGGTGTGTCACGCGCGAGTTCTTCTCGTTAATTTTCAACCGGCCCTTTTTTTTTTTTTTTTTTTTTTTTTTTTTTTTTTAACAAGGCGAGGTTATTTTGTTCCAATTGGAATTCCGGATACGCGACGATCTCTCTCTCTCTCTCTCTCTCTCTCGGCGGGACACGATCGCCAATACACACGCGTTTCCATCGATCCGCCGGATGATCGATGTCAAAGACACTTCGCGTACTTTCACTTTCGCTTCTATCTAACGATGCGTTCAGGATCGTCGCTAAATACCGCCGTGCGCGTTATATTTCGAACTGAATTTCATATTCAGCTCGCTGTGTCTTGTTTGTAATTGGCGTCGCAATTTGCGATAATAAAAAATACGAGCGCAGTCTGTTCGCGGAAGATGAGAGAGAAGAGAGGCGGCTCGTGTTCGAATGGCTCGCGTTGAGGAATATTTTTCGTAATGTTCTCAAGTTTTCTGTGTCATCGCGAAACGAATCCCCGTCGTCATATGGGCGCGACAATGAAATTTAAACGGGTCAAGTTTAAGAAGCCAAATATTGATTTGCGCAACGTCGTGCTCATTCGTAATGAGCATCCTTCGATACCTATGGTATCATTGTGCAAAGAAATAAACGATACGGTAAACACACGTGTGTCGCATATTAAAATTCTGTCGCGACGAACATTGGGGAAGCGGGGAAGGAGACGGGGAAAAACAACGCATCATAATATACGCGTAAAATACTCTTTTCGCAGCCCGAGACGCGCAACGCGCGTTCCATATGGATCAAATTTATTTACGAAAGATTTTACGAGGCGTCGAGAGAGAAATTATCGTTCTTTATCTCGCGCACAAGAAAACGCGTTCGTCGTCCTGAAATAACGTGGACGTACCTGAAAGATGCATCGCGGCGGCGGATGCATCTCTCTCTCGAGATTACATGTAATACATCACAGACGCAGAAACGTAAAGGTTCCACGAAGATACATTACGTACGCGGTGTTATCGCCATTATTATCACAGAACAAAGACGAGATAATGATAGCCTGTTGTGTTACTCGAAATAGCCGCAAAGCTGAGGAGATATGAATGCCGATGTTGATTCATACGATCGAACTCGTTATAAAGTACGTCTGATGACTGCAATCAAAAGATGATAAAAATTAAAACTTTCAGAAAAAAATTAAATATCTCTTCTGTGTATTCGATGTGATTTTTTTTTAATCTTTTGTAAAACAATTTCAAAAGTTAAGATAAGTAAATGCGTCAATATGAGAATGAATGACACATGCTATGGATATATAATTCACTTTTTTTTTTTAATAATTTAATTTCCAAGAACTAAATAAATGAATAATTAAACAAGGAGAGACAGAAAGAGACAGGGAGAAACAAGGAGAGACAGGGAGAGACAGAAAGAGACAAGGAGAGACAGGGACATTTCTTAATCAATTGTAATTAAATGCATAATCTCTGTGTTTCGCGAAAAAGTTTTATATCTCGCTCAACAGCGATACGTAAGAATGTACCGCGATGCTTCTTAGGTTTCATCCAATTCGCATAATTACTTTAACGAGGGTGCATCATGAAAGAGCACGTGCCTATTGTTGAGAGATTCTTGAAGAATGCACGCCTTCCCACTCGACTTCTGCGCGCGAGCGATAAGATCTTACAATCACGCGGACGGTTAATTACTTTTACATTAAATGCCAGTTAAAATAGTCGACATTTGGACCGCGATTTGGACACCGCGTGTTTTTCCAAGCTGAAAAAATTATACTAATTTCTGTATTAATTTCTTTATGATCTCCTCTTTATCTGTCACTCATAGATCATTTGTTTTCTCATTTGTCACACATAATCTTGTTTCCTCATAAAATTAATATCGTGACTCGTGGTTCTTGTTAATTCACGCGTACAAATGTTTAGATAATTTTTTTCCGATCTATATATTTTTATATAAATGCATTACGTACGGTAATTATTGAATCTTGATTTTAAATTCTATGAAAAATTATATTGTTGACTATCTTGTAACGACAGCGAGATACAAAGTTCGTTTGCAAAAACCTGAATGCGACGTATCTTTTGTAAATTCTAATCGGGCGTGAAATGTAGACTTTATATAACTCGTTAAACATATAAGCTGTTACGCGCGAGCCGAGAACAAATAATTGTCAAGTAAAACCAAAACGTTTAGACGTGTAATTTCATGAAAATGCACGATGTGAATGTTGTAAATTATAATATCGCGTCGTTATAATGGATTTTTTTTTGCCTCGACGAGCAGAGTGTTATATTATCCACGAAACCTAAACGGACGACAAATTACGACCGACGAGGAAAAACGAAAGAAACAAACAAAAAAACGACATTCCGCCGTAAAACTAGTCGTTTTACGTCATCGGTGCATTTATTGAACATCAGAGTGTAACAAGTGCGCGCGCGATTTTATCAAGATCGGCAAGCGTTATTAGTTTATCGCGTCATCCGCGCAACATTATCTGTCTCGTGTGTCGCAACGTAAGAGCGTAAGTTTGATTCATCAACAACACATACACGCACAAGGTGTAACATCATTGTTTCCTCTATTTTCGCACGTTCGTTCGTTAAGCAACAAAAAAGAAAACTAGAAACCCATCATTTCAGCTGTGAAGATCTAAGAGAGTGTATCCTCGGGAGAAAAAAATTGAAAACTTTTTTCTAAATTAATCCTCACGCTGTGAAATATCAAATTAAAATTTTGTAATGAATAAACTTCTTAATTTCAATTTCCAAAACTAGAAATATATTCAGTAAACTACTTTTTGCCGGGAAATATTCTTTCGAATCGCGACGACTCTCCATTCGCACCGAGACAACAATATACGTTATACGCTCGAAGTCTCTGTTTAATTAATTGCGGGGCGAGAGAGCGATATACACGTAAGTGTCCGCGAGATGTGTCACGCATGAGAAACTTAAATTCCGCTCGCTTAAATGCGCGGCGAAGGTAAAACGTCGCCGGTGCAACGCACCGCCTCGCGGTTAACCTCGTTCGAAAGTGGAGTACGCGCGCAAGGTCGCGCCTCGTCGCCGCCCGTTTGCGAGGAGGGTCGGCTCCTCAGGTCGAGTATATTTAAACACACAGCGAGAGCGTACGCCGATCCTCTTGTCGTTCGCGTACACGCGCCGTATACCTCTCGCGTATCGAGAAAACGGGAGTAAACTCGGGCAACGACTACCGGAGTACGCACGAGCGCAATGTACACCGCTCTTTCTCTCTTTCTCTCTCTCTCTCTCTCTCTCTCTCTCTCTCTCTCTCTCTCTCTCTCTCTGTGCACACGCCACACCTTTGGTCCACCGGAAGCCGAGAGAAATGCGTAACACGCGCGTCTATTATGCGTTTTCCTGTTTTTCTCTTTTTTTTTTTTTTTTTTTCCCCATGCAGTCTCGGTTTCAATCCCTCGCTACACCATCGAGGTAATTCAGTGATTTTTGTTTTGTATTGTATTGACGTGATATCGTGAGATAAAAAACAGATGTACGTGCTACTGCTAATTTAGTTATAAATTATATGATTATTGGTTTAGTCGCGCGCGCTGTTTCCGATGAATTTTCATTAATAATATGTTTTTTTGCAAATAACAAAACAGACAAAGCGCGGGCGCTCTTAGGAATTTTGAATTCATTCGTATGTAAATTCCGCGGAGTCTTTCGCGTTGACTTCTTAATAATTCTCTGTCTCTTCTTGGCGGGCGTTTTATTCATGCCTACGCGTTATTAACAGTATGGGCGATGTTAATGCGAATGCTCATTAGGCGTCGACATGTTGATATACCGGTTTTTCCATTTCAAAGGAATCCATAGATAAAGGACGACGCGTTGCGACGCTGATTCCACGTACGGTCGTGAAATCTTTCACGATCGGCGAAAGATTACGAAATCGTCGGCAATACCGATACGCCTCGTCATGTCGCTTAATATAAAAACAATCGTATAAAGTAGCTCTTTTATTAAAGAAGAAAAATAGAATAATTATTTAGTCAGGAATTTACGACCGAGTGATTCACGTTGCGTATCATTCATACCTTTCTCAAATCTTATCTCGTCAAAGAAGATAATCTAAATTTCGTGTTGCAAAACGTGTTAAGATAATAATCTCCAACTCCATCTCTAAAATTAACGTGATTTAACGAATCAATTTCGAGTTATCTTTAGTCACATGGCATATTTCAGAAATTGTTATTTTTTGTTCCTTAAAACTTTCGTCAGATCTTTTGACGTTTTTAAAGTGAATAAAAAAAATAAATAAATAAATAAAAATTTTAAAACGAAACGAAATTTCGTTAAACGAAATTTCACATTTTTGTGCGAGAGAAGCCTCGAAGATGTGCAATATTTCAAAGTAGTCGGGGGAGCGTATCGAAACGCAAAATTCGCCGTGAGAGATAGAAAAATCACTAAGAATTGGTCACGATCACGTACGGTCAATAACAAATACAATGTAAAAGGAAAAATTGATGGAGCACGTTTCTCTCTTTATTATCCGGCGCCTGCCGTATGTCGTTCCGCCGCCGAGTCATCAATGAGGGGGTCGAGGGACGAGACGGCAATTACAAATCGATGAACTGGCACGTGTTTCCCTTGAACAAGTGAGTCTTTTCTCTTCAAGGGAAGTGCAAAGGGGAGCGGGTTAGATCGCCAATCTAAGTCCGTCGTCTTTTTAGCTGTATTCGAGACGACAGACTTCCTTCCTTGTAATTGTGCTCGTTCCCCCTTCTTCCGCTTGAAGTCTACGAACGAGAGTGGAATAAAATTACGAGGGAGCACAAATTAAAAAAATTAGTTTTTGTTTTTTATACGTGTCCTTTTCTCTGATACACCGAGCAATATTTGAAAAAAAAAATGAATTTAAATCAATCGTTTGTTAATTTATAGAGTCTCAGAAATATAATCGATTCTAGAAATTCTGCAAATTCTACAGAAACTTTCCGCGACAATTCGATAACAATTTTCGATAACTATAATTTCGGAAACCGTATGTTCCTCACGTACAGATGATTTCATCTGCACAAGAAAAACAGCGAGGCGACAAAGTTCAATCGAGCGCCTTTAATAACGTATGCCAGCGGCTTGCTCGCGTGAGTCACAACGCAGCTGTCGGCCCTTCCGGTGCTCCCGAACGACGGAGACGTTGCTTCTTTCTTTCGTGTTCCTCTTCCTCGTGAGCGATGTGCGCTGCGTGAGTCACGTCACACTGTGCGTAATCGCACGCGCCGACGACGGCACGACACACGGCCCGCGCTTTCGTGCCGCTAAAAGCGAAACACGATTCGCGTCGCGGATCCTCATTAACCTTGCCGCGGTGTTCCCCATCTTGACTTTATCGTGCACTTCAAGGATCCTCGAAAAACGGATGCCGTCTCTCGTTTAACGAACCCGACAGACTCATTTGTTATTCACAGGTGAGACAGGAAACGTCGTCGAATTTTCTAAGTATCATCACGAAGCATTTTTTTTTCTATAATTTGTGTAATTTTATTTATTTAACCTGTAGAAAAATTTTTCCATTGAAATCTTAAACTTTTTTCACGGAAAGTTTATGCACATAATCTACACGTACCATAACTCTAAAGATTAATAAAGTTTAAGTGTGTTTTAATATACGAAAAATATTCAAAACTGAATAACTTTTTAATGTCACTTTTCATCACCATGAAGAACGTGACAATTTGTAATAAATCAGCAGACGTCTGCTGTAGAATGAAAATGAAAACAGGTGTGCGCAACGCTCGTTTGTTACATCGTGCTGAATATGTCATAACGCGAGACGCGATGCTGATACGAAAGAAATTACGTGATGATTAGGTGCGGCGCTTCGTTACACGATCGGCGACGCGATCTACGATGTCGGGCTCTGATATTTCTCGACGTTCGATTTTTAAGCGCATAGAAATCTATTGCTGATTTCGCAACCGATTACATAAATTTCAGTCGATCGGGCGCATTCTCCCGCGCTCGAGCGTCAAGTGCGCGCGTTTCTTTTCGACGCGCGCGCTTTTTTTCTTTTTTGTTTTGCGATCCAATTCCCCCGAATATTTCAAACGGTCGCTCTGACCGTTAATGGGGCGACATAAAAGTCACCGGTTCCACCTGTTCGTTCGGTCTGTCCCGGCGAACTAATCATCCCGAGCGCCTTTCTCTCAACAACGTTGCCGTTCTCTTTAGCGACGACGTCCGCTTTCCATCTCGCGACTTTCGATCAAGTAACATCAACGGAGCCAGACACACACACTTCGCATTCGGAATTTTATATTCCCTCGCTCGGGAATCTCCATTATTTTTATGGAAATCCAGGGAGGGCGTGTCGCGACCGGAAACCAAACCCCGGAAACGAGGCCGAGAGATGCGGATTCTCGTTGCGCACTAACGAGTTTTAAAACCGCAAGAAACAAGCTAATTTATATTACTTTGAAAAAATGAGAGAGGAGAGAGAGAGAGAGCTTCGATGAGGACAGATGGCAATTCGATTTATACTTAAACATACCTAATCGCGGAGAGATATTCGCAAGAAACGAATGGCGTGTTCAAATCGAGGCGTTCGAAAAAAAAAAAAAAGAAAAGCTAAAAGCCGCCGATGCTGAAATATTTTCTCAGTGACCAATTTGTTTTTCGCAAGAGAATTTCTTGTTCTATTTGCTCCACGGAGCAGTCTGCTGGAATTCTGAATCAGACTCTGTTCTCTTTCTTCGAAAACGACGCGCGAAGGCGATGACAATCTAGTCCCGTCGTCGGAATGTCGAAGTGCAAATATTTCTACGGAGCTCTTCTGAGCAGAAGAAAAGGTCTTTGCAGCCATCTGTCGCGTTTTGCAGCTCGATCATCGCGCGCGACGATCGAACACTATAATCGCGAGAAGCCGCGCAGAAATAGTCGCGCGTCTCATCTGAATAACAAATGTAACGGAGTAACGGAATAATAAATCATTCGGTCGGCTGCGAGCATTTTATTCGAAACACATTAACCAGAGGAGTAGATTTTATTACGAAACACAGCGATAATGGCTGATTCAATTATGTCTGTGCAGCTCACACCATCTCTCGAGTGCTGCGCTTAGAGTATCTGACGAAGCACTCGAACACCTCGATGCGATTTCGGGGAATAGGTCGCGTGGCATTTGCTATCGACAATTGCGACGCTAATATTCCGCCTGCCAGTGTCCGATTCGTATTATAATTCTGATTAACGCCGTGACTAATTGGCAGCAATTAGATAATAGCATCGTCATCGTGTTATATGTACTTATATCATACAGTTTCCTGCGCGAGAAACATATTATTACGTTACTCCTCGCAAAAACGATTTGCATCGAGAATCTGCTTGAGGTTGTTGATATTCTCTATCACACGCAGTCAGATAACTCTTTATTCCTCCTTTTATAAAAATAAAAAGTGACCTGCAAATGTAAAAAATTCTCCAAGAAGAAATCCTGTCATTATTTTACTTGCAAGTTAAGTAAGAAATGTATTGATTAGAAGAACACAAATTTTTTTAATCCAAATTGTAGTAGAATGTGGCACTCTTCTTCCCTTAAAAAAAAAAATTTATAAACTTGATTCGAGAACGCGAAAATTTGAGATTCCCGACATCGAAAAATTTGTCGCAATCTCACGGAAAGGGGAAAAAAAGATATCCTCTTCTTTTCCCCCCACTTCTGTCTATTCTCATCTCATGCGCCGCTCCTCGTCCGCAATGGGTCCGCATAGCAAGACCCATCCTCGCGACCGGGCCTCATCCCTACTCTTCCTTTCGCGATTAACCCTTTCTTTTTCCCTCTCGCCGAGCGGCACCGACCGCGGCCGAGCTCGACCGAGCTCTAGGTTGCCGTTGATGGATCGTCGTCTACGCCGCTCTACGCCGATCGGGAAGTCGTGTACGTGCGCCATCGCGTCGATGTTTGTCAAGTTTCATTTCGCGCTCCGGGAGACTCTCGCGTCGGAATAAATATCGTTTTTCTAGCACACGACAAATCGGAGACTCTCCTCTCTGACACATCTCCGCGCGGCTGTGTTGTCAGGTGTCGTCCGGTTCGCGTCTAATAACGTTCGTTTCTCGACGCGAGCTCGCGCCAACAGTTTTTCCCGGACGCTATGTGAAGAAACGTTTCTCTCTTCCGCTCGGTAACACCGCTCGAAAGTTCGCGATATATCGCTCGTTCTTGTGCGCACTTTTTGAGAGAAAATCGTCTCGATATTTTCGCGGACAAAGGGTGATATCTCCGCCAAATATATCGGTACTGAGAAAAGAAGCGCCGCTCGGCACTTCCGGTCGACCGTGCGAACGACGCGACCGTGAGCAGTACGCGCGAGAACCCCGCGGCGGCGTTCCAGAAAATTCCGACGACGACGACGAGGCGGCCGCGCGGTCACTCCCATCCCGCGGGAAGATACGACGGAGGGATAAGGTGTGCGAAGGATCCCGCGGCAGACGAGGACACGGACCTCACGGCGAACTCGGATACTCGCGGTTCGCCCTGGCGAACGGACGCGCGAAAAATGCTCATACTTCCGGACATAAAACTTCAGGTATACAATAAATAAATAAATAAATAAAATACGCAAAGCAGAAAGACCGTTTGTTCCTGATGGGAACATTCGCGAAATCCGGAAATCGCGGGGAACTCTCAGACGTTCTCAAAATGAGGCGCACAAAGGCAGAATTGAAAGTGATGAATATTACCCGAGATATATGAGTTGTAAATGTCGTTAATTACTGCACCTGGAGAGAGAAAGCAGAGCGAAGTGCTTTTACAACAAAGCAGAGAAAACATGCTCGCTGCGAGTTATTATATATACATCTCGCGTAAACAATATTTTTACGTGAAATGCTAATATGTATAGACATAATTTTTTATAAACACATTTTGTGCGCGTGTATAAGATAATAAATCTTGATCGAAACGTGAGTTAAAAAAATTTGACATTTCTACGAGATCCTTGTTCGAATCAGCTGATCGACTTCTCGCGCGAACGCGTCGATTCATGCGGACAACAATAGCTCGAATTAGGGCGAATTGCGGAACGTGACGATCCGACAATCCAACCGATCTTTACCGATCGACGGGTTAAAATATGCGCTCATGATGCACATCCTCACAACACACAATTCCCTTGTGATTCTCGCCTTTCTCTCTTTTACGAGCGAGAGCCTCCTCGTGTGGTAATATGTCGAGCGCGCGATGATCGCGAAGGACACGACAGCCTTGAAGCCGCCCGGGACATGCCGTTTCTAATTAGATCGAGAGGTGTAAACCGGAACGCGCGATCGCGCGCTCGCGTTTGCAACAGCTCGTAAATCTTCCTTCTTTCTCTTTCTTTTAGCATGTCTCCTCTCTCAACGCGCTCTCTCGATTGAGAGCCATTCAGAAACCGATCGATTTCTTTACGACGAGTGTCGGATTTCGCAACTCAGAAGACATGCAATCCGAGCTAATTAATTAGTAGCGAAGAATCGATCAGCGGAGAGAAGTGATCTAAACATATGTAAACGATAATTGATCTTTTTCGTGAAAGTGTTCGTAAAATTATCAGCAAAATTATCATCTAAAGAAGCGAATGACACAATGATTTCTTCGTATTGAACAATGTTATTGACGAAGCTACGTAACTCGAATGGATCTTTCTCGAGCTATCAATTACCGGTCTCGGCACTCTTTCTTTTCGTGACATCCCCGAGAGAATCTTCGGGGAACCAGCTGAGAGACCAATCGCGCGCGCGACCAAAACATCTCGGCTTGGTCGTCCTTCCATCTTTCTCTCCGACGTGGCTACGTAATTTCAATTACAACGTGCAGCGCGCGGTGTTTAATACAAACTTCGGAGTCATCGACCGACTAAAAATGCGCGTGAAACGCCTCGACGCGGAGCGCTCCGCGCTCGTTGGACTTACTTGGTTGCGTTTCCTGCTGCGTGCTATCGGCTTCTCGGTTACGCCACGGTTGAGACACGAAGGGCGACGCCCTTGCGGATTAACCGAACGAGTCGGGAGGTGCAGAATCTTCTTCTGCCGCTGTCATTACAGATCGGATATTCTCCCGCTCTATCCGCGAGAATGTTCCCGGAAAGTTGAAATCGCGTGAGCTAAAATTTTTCATTGTGCAACGTAATGATCGGGAAGGAAACCGCATTGGCGATTTTTCTTTCCTGTAAACACAAATGAGAAGCTCCATCGTGCACGCTTCGGTGTTATATAATCATTTTACGCAACTGGTTTTTTAGTTTTATATTTATTCCAAGACGTTGAACTTGTCTAGAAAAGAGATGCGCGCTCGATAATTTATGTTCTCGGAAAGTACTTGATTAACCGGTGACGGCAATTAACAGGTTTGTGCAGAGATTCCTCGATTTCTCTGACGCGAATTTCTAAACGCGACCTCTCTAACGCGTGTGATTCAAATTCAAACGCGATAAATAGCGGCTTTGTGCCGCGAAACAAATGTGTCCTTGTTACCGGAAGAGAAAAGTGGGTCCCAATCGGGTACGCGCGCGCAATTAGACATTCCCGTCGTACATTATATATACGATATATACGGCGGTAAAAGTATAGGTATGTGTTCAACTGCACGCGACGAGGGAAAATTCTATACACCGCCTATGGAATCTGGCTTCGACGTTTACCTTCGCGGACTTTGCGGGAAAATCGAGGATTTTAACGTACGCGAGACACACATCGCGCTCGATCATGCTCAATCGCTTTCGCGACTTTCCCCTATACGCGTGGCATTAAAACTATGCGCCAACTTTTTTTTTTCTTTTCCTATAACGTATCTCGAATCTCTTCGGAGAAACACTTTTGAAGTCTTACCCGCTGATGTGAAAAGACAATATTAATTTGTTGTCAAATAAATTAATCTTTCGTGGACAGACTCCGAAAACGCGTCTACTAGTCGGACAGACTGGGTCTGTGAGACCTACGCGACTTTAAAATTGAATATCTCCGCAAAACATCAATAGGTTTCCAATTGTTTTTTAATCAAAAGTTTGAACGACGATTCTGCGACGATGAAAAAAAAATTTTTTTAATTTCTAGTATTTTCGAAGATATAAGCAATAAAAAACTAATTTTTATTAGAGAGAGACACTGGTTTGAAATTTTTGACTGTATGTGAGATACGCGGTACAATTTCGTCTTAAATTCCTCCCATTCCTCGCGGTTTCGTAAATTTTAATAATATTCATCTTTCTCTCTCTGTGTGTGTGACCATTGACACACATCGCGTATCTCGCGCAACGTTTCCAAGCTCGAAAATTTACGATTGTGCGATGTGATAATTTTGTCGTTAAACGTATACATTATCGAATATGTGTGTGTGTGTGTTGCACGGTAGCCCGCATCGAGTAGAACAAAGTGGGATTTAGTCGGGACTAGAGATAAATGCAAACCTCGAAATTGCGATGTATTAATCGTTCATTAGCACGGCACGTTGGCGACAGGTGCGCGTTTACGAGGCCGCGAAAAATGCGAACGCATCTCATTTCCCGTTCGTCTTCTTCGGGATCCGTTCGACTACGTCTACGGCGTTCGACCAAGAGGGTGGGGATCCGTTCGCGGATATACCGTTATCGAGCTCTCTCTCGTTCTTCTCTCGCGGCGGCCGTTCGTATCTTCCCTGCGCTTCGCGTACCCTGGACCACAAAGACGAGATCGTGAATCTCGTCTGGTTTTTTTTCCCCTCGCGATTTTCTCACCTAAACGTTCGTCGTCCTCACTGGCAATCTCAACGATTCTCTCTCCGATTACGAGAATCGTACAATTATCCTTTCAAATTGTATCCGAATAAAATTAATTATCGAGTTTTATTGCTATAATTACAAAATCGGTATTTAGTTTGTTACACGAACTAAGTAAATACCGTAATTAATTATTTTTAATTTTTTCTTTTACAACGAGAACACACGGTGGGCTCTCGTGCCAGCTCGTACCCGACTCTCGCACATTGATCGACGTTGAGCAAAGCCCGGGGATTCGAAAACAGATATGTTTTAAAATCGCATTAAGCGCTCGACGAAAGACATGAGCGCGACACAAATGCGGGTTATCGACCGTATGGAAATCTCGTCGCGAAGTACATCGATGACTAATAAGTTATACGATCGAGAGAGGAGAGGCTCGGTGCCACCTATATCGGCGAAAACCGCTTTTACGGCTTTTCATTGCGCGTAAGTAAGCACGTATGTTGGTACGCACACATTACATACGCGCGTACGAGAATTGCGGCGAGACAGAGAGAAAGAGAGAGAGAGAAAAAGAGAGAAAAAAAAGTCTCCGTCGTTTTACATCCTCCCCACTATATTATTTACGGAGTTTCTCTCCTTTCACCGGAGCGCGGGACCCATATTCCGGCGACCTCTCCTCTCGCGATTAGTCGCCGGGAAGATACGACGGTGGCCGGCCACCGAGAAGGGATTGCCGATATACAGTCGCGCGGCAAACTATAAAAAAAATTCTCAGCGAAAGAGTTTGCCGCGGAACTTCCGCGTTTAATTAATCGCGACGACGAGTAGCAAAATTATATTTACGGTAAACTTGCAATTCCTTCGTACGTATTGTTTTTTTTTTTTTTGTTTCCACCTGTGATAGACGCGCGTTAAATTGCCGAAAACGCTACGTTGATCTGCGATTCTGTTAAAAAATTACGGTGGTTACGCGTAAATACCGTGAATGTCGTTTGAGACGTGATTTGCTAAAGAATGAAACATATAATTTGCAGTTTAAAATGCGTTTTGTTACCGATAGATGTGCTTAATGATAATTAAGCAATGGCTGTGTGTATTGTATAAGTTGAAACGTTTAAACTGCCGTTGAGATGTGTGTGTGTGTGTGTGATATTATTTTGCTCGTGACGATTGACGCGTGCGTATTAATTATAATACAGGGCGATTGTATGCAAAGCAACGCAATTTAACAC
>QVOB01008107.1:0-11912 GCA_014839585.1 Pseudomyrmex concolor | reverse complement strand
TCTAATAACAATAAAAGCAATAATAAAAATTGCGAAAAAAGTGTCTTCTTATATTCATGATTTTTTTACATGAGTGTTTGTTCATGTGTGTGTGTGTTTCCGTGCGCAAATTAAGTTTTAATTTTTTTTTTTTTTTCATAATTTAAATGATGGTAATAGATTTGGAAAATCTTAAAACTAGAACGAATTCTTAGGTAAACAAAGAATCCATAAGGAAGACGATAGGTTGTTCGCGAAATGGTCGAAGATTTAGGCGAAAACGGAAAAGAAAGAGAAAAAGAAGATGGAAAGGGGGCTGAGAAAGGTTTGTATGGCAATGTGTAGGTAAACCTACATTGCAGAACGCAACCCCAGGAGGGACGGCGGCAACGAGAGTGAACCCCAAGTGTGCACAGGGGTTGGACAGAGAGAGCGAGGGTCGATATTGTGCTTGACAGATAGTTTCCCATAGCTCCGACAATCCATCATGGCCGGCACGCGGATACGTATTGGTTTTTGTGCAACGCGTCTTAGCTGTGAACCTCGAATTGAATGTATTTTTTTCTCTGTCAATATACTTATATTCTCTTGCGCAAAATTTGTTTTTGCGTGCAAAATTTTAGCGAAGTAGTGAATATATATACATACATCTAATTATGTACACATGAAAAGATATGAGTAATTAAATATATATTTTTATATACGTGTATATATGTATATATGTGTATATATGTACATTATAAAAAATTTTATGTGATGTCGAAAAGCGTTCACATAAGCAATTATACGACAATTATGTAAACGAGTAGGTTTGGTCTGAAAATAAAATAGGATAGAAAAACTCGAGGCAAAAGCAAGAATTTAAACAAAGAGCAATTAAAATTTCTATTGTACTATGTTTATTTATAATATGTAAAATATACATAAATACATTCTTGTAATCTTGAAAAACTCGATAATAAATTTCTACGAACAAGTTCTAAAAAGCTTAATTATCATAATCTATTAAACTCAAGTATTATAATTAATAATAAATATTTTATATATTGTAGTT
This sequence comes from Pseudomyrmex concolor, assembly GCA_014839585.1. NCBI lineage: Eukaryota > Metazoa > Arthropoda > Insecta > Hymenoptera > Formicidae > Pseudomyrmex > Pseudomyrmex concolor. The sequence goes on along the minus strand of QVOB01008107.1, from coordinate 10,879 downwards.
TTGCATATACATGTTTTTTAACATAAAGTAATTTTTGTTGTTATAAATTTTTTTTATCTAAACCAAAAAAGAAATAAACTTTCTTTCTCTGTGTACTCTTCTTATTAATTATAATACATTATCATCTCATAACATAAATATGAGCTTGTCTCAATGATTGTGATTCTCTGTATTCTTCAATCTGAATTTCCTAATTAAAACGTTCTTCAACGTGTGTGTAATCTACTAAATTTGTGGTTATATATAGTAAACGGAGATGTGATGACACAGATTATAGAGCTGTCCGACGGAAAGATTCTTTATGAACGGCTCTCTGTAAAACGTAACTTTGATGCAAAGCAAGATAGTGATAGTATCAGCCAACCGGAATCGTTGTATTATAGTTTTTTCACTATTCAGTTTATTTTTAATTTTATTATATCATCAATTTTGTAACTTGCCTTGAAATTGAACATTTATTGATGATTTGAATTATATTTTTCAAAATACATTGCAATCTAATTATAATGTAATAATACTACTGCACTTCTGCGGATGTGCAAATTGTCGATCAGTTGACGAGTCAATACATGATGGTGAATTGTGAAAGAAAGAGAGAGAAAGAGGAAGAGAGAGAGAACAGGCATAAACCATTCCGCGAATTATCAAAAGAAAGAGCATAACAGATACACGTGTCTTGGCGGCTTCGCTTTGCGACACTGATTCATGGAGGTCTTGATACGTTTTTTACACTTGCGACAGCTTTATTGGAAATTCTAATGGAGAGGATCCACGATGAGGAAAGGGGGGGGGATGAGAGAAGAGTGACATGAGTCCTCAAGGCAATGTATTTCGGATCGATTGAAATAGGCCAGTCAGATTCTGTCTGAGTTCTCTCCGTGTCATTAGCCGTCAATTGACTGAAATTAAAATGTACTAATTCGTTCTAATGTACTAATTCCGTTCTAATGTACTAAATGTACTAATTCCGAGCGCGCGGATAACGTGAAATAAATCTAAACAAGCGAGCTTTATTACATAATTTTATGTACTTAGTTTACTTTTTTAATTTTATGACGACATAAAATTGATGCTCAGAAATAAATTGATACGGCAATAAAATAATAATATATATTTTTTTCGTTATAAAATAGACCAAACTTTAAAAAATTGTAAGTGAATGTTCTTTCAAAGCTGGCAGCAATATTTCATAGATAATTAGGAATTGATTATAATGAATGGCATAATAGCGGTTCGATTCACCGTTTAGCGGTTTGCGGATCACGATTTTTCATCAGCTCTCGCGCGAAAGAAGAGGCTTAATGTGATAGTAGGTGTAGGACAAACAGCGGATTCTGAAGTGGCGAATGCTATGGAAAATAGTGGGGGTACGCGCGGCCGTGCACGTACACAGATGCGACGACTCAAAGTGGAAGAGATAGCCAGTTTTGTCTGAGCGGTGGGGCGAACGATTAAGTGGTGGGGAAAAGAAGAGGAAGGGTAGGACGACTGGGGGCGGGCGCGCGCCACAATTCAACGAGAACGGCCGCACTCACCACATCTGGCGAGCAACTGCTACACTATCGGCTCTTTACTTTCTCAAAATTCTAATCTGTTTTTCTTTCAAATTTTTAATACCGCAAATTAATTGCCAAAAGCAATATACAATCTCTAAACAAGAGAAAATGTGATAGAAATAAATGATATATAGACTATTAACATTCAAACTTTCTCTGAATTTTTATATAATTATTATGATAGTAATTATTGTAGTTTTGCAAATTTAAATGTCTTTTTATTTTAAGAATAACTAAAACAAATTAAGAACGAGAGATAAAAATTTAAAACTTCTAAAAACCTTGTAGAATACAAAAAAAGAGAGCACAAAAACAATTGTGAATTTATTGCGTGCAAAGATGAAAACAAGCGAGCTTTCCGCTTCGAAAAGCCAAAGAAATTTTGCTTAACGTAAAGAACTTGTTTAAAGTCTTATCTGCGACGCGCAAAGGGAGCTCCGCCTCCTCAGCCGTCCCCTCCGCTCCGTTGCTATCCACGAGTGCCCCCCGTTTGACCAACTGGCTACTACGTCACACATGCTTCTGCTTAGAGCCGCCAACTCCAAAGATTCTCCTCTCGGCCGGCTCAGTGAGTTACGAGTTGCGTCCGGGTTCGCCGAACGAGCGATAACGGGGGCGTCAATCGAATCGCGATTGGGAGAGGATTCTACCTCGTGCACGCTCTTCCTTCCTTGTCTTTCCCGGCTACAGGCAACAGGTTTGAATTTATGGGACAATAAAGAGTGTGGTGCGTAGTGCGCGTGTCTCTCTTCCTCTCATAGTTGTCTTTCTCTCTCTCTCTCCTCTCTCTCTCTCTCTCTCTCTCTATTTTACGCTTTTCTTTCCCGCTCTGAAAAAAAAGATCTCCCTTTTCTCTCACGCAGACATCCTGTCCTTTCGTTGTGAAAAGAGGAGTGAGCAGCGAAGACTATCAAACTCTCATAAAACTGTCAGCCGCGGCCACCGGGGCTGACTTATGTGCGCCCCTTCTTTAGTCGCGCTTGGAGAACCACACGCTCTCTTCAGGTTTGTGCCTCTCGCGCGACGATCACCGGCGATTTCATCTCGCGGATCTCTCAACGAGATCTCAGACGCACGATCTCCGCCGCCGCTCCGAGAAAAAAAAAGCGGCCGAAAGTGAACACAACAACGCGTGCTCGCATCTCCACTTCACGTGTTACAATATGCAAGTATATGACAATTCGCACCTCCGAAACATACTTTCTTTCATGCCTCTGATCAAAAAGAGATACGGTGTGTACACGTATAATCGAGCTAAGATGAATTCGCGACGGTAAAATCGGCGGAGATACGGCGATATTAATGGTTGAATCGTTTTCGGTCGATCAGTAAGGAACAATCGCGCTTTCGTGTGCCGTACCACCCCTTTTCTTTTTCATCTGTCTTCACCGCGAGGCTGTACAGTAGGGGGCGCGTGCGCGTGTAGCCCCCCTCGCAAAGCGAACGGAAGACTGCTTCTTGGTGACGTCGCGGCTAGAAGGCTGCAGAGGAGAACGAGAGTGCGATCGAGATACTTCTCCCCCACCAGTCTGGTTTCAGGACTCCCGAATATCTCTCCATTAGCCCCCCTGACGGTGCTATCCCCTCTCCTTGACCCCTCTCTCGCCCTCTTTCTCTCTCTCGCACGCACACCCCTCTCATCGGTTCCTGTCACGTCGGGTAGCAGCCAGGCAACACCACCACACGACGAGCGCCAGCGGCAGCAGAGACTCGACGGAGACGCAAAGAACGGGGTTGAAGAATCGTACGCCGACGGAGAGACCAATCAAGGTTTGACGAACGGCAGGGATTGGTCGACGCGCTCCTCTGACACGCAGAGAGCGCGGGCACGTGACAAGCTACCGCACACACCGGGCCTTCTGTTGGATCGTGGCAAAGCCTCCAGTACAATATCAACCACCCTTCGCGCATGCAACAGAAACGGGAACCCGCGCGATACTTTTTACCCTCTCGTCGTGGTGATATGAGCACGAGCCTCGATAGTGGCCGGGCCTCTGCCGTCGTCGCGATTACGAGAAGTTAAATGCAGCTGTTTAAAGTGCAACAACACACCTGTGACATCGATGAAAAAACGCCGATTAATCATCACCGTGAATAATTTTTAAATAGAACCCCGCATGTGTTACCTCACGTATTATTTCATTGAGGAGGGACTTTACAAGGTCATCTTCAATGGGGCACCTCGATAAGCTGCTCGTTACGCGCTACTGCACGGTGGGTCCACAAGTTCTCTGTAGGTAATCGTGGTCTCGTGAGGTCGTAAAGAAGCAGAAGACAGTTTTATAGCCCAGGCCCACGTGGCCCTCGTAAACTTGACTCGCAGGTCGGTTCGAATTCAAACTCGACCCGCCTGCCGCCACTCATCTGCCTCTCTCTCTCTCTATTAGTCCTAAACCCCTCGTTCATTATCGAATCGCTTAGAGACGTGTTTCTCGGCGTGTAACAGGTCGTGATAGCTGTGAATCGTTTGGCGAACAAGGTGAAGGCTTGTTGAAGCCGAGCACGTGTGTCGTCGCGCGATACTTATTATTGCGACATCTCGCAACACCGGCATGACAACGGATTTTTGAATACTTAAATGACGGCGCACGTCATTCAAGTATCGTCTCGGTCGATCGAACACAACGTTAACAGTGTTTTCGCGAATGACGTAGAGGTGCTAAGTCAATATAGTGAAGTTGACAATAAGTGAACGCGGTTACGGTGAAGAATGAGTTCCTATCAATTCGTCAACTCGCTCGCATCATGCTACGCGGGTCAACAGCAACAGCAGCAACCGAGACCGACCGCGAATTCGCCTGGAGAACCGTTGCAGGCGGCATCGCCGGCCGGTGGAGACTATTACAATCCGAACGCGGCGTCCACAAGCTATCCCGCGCCGTGCTACTCGCCCCAACAACATTATCCGCAACACCCTTATGCCACTCCGGCATCCGGTATGCAACATACGGCGCCAACAGGAATGATAGACTATACTCAACTGCAACCGCAACCACGATTAAACGCGACCGCGACGTCGCAGCAACACGGTATGCATACTCAGCAGTCGCAGCATCATCAGCAACCGCATCATCCCCAGCAACAGCTTCACGCGGATCCGACGACGCCTCTTCTTCAGGGCGCCTCAGCGCCGTCAGCGCCGTCAACGTCCAGCTGTAAATACGCTGATTCGACATCGTCCACGAGCGTGGCGTCTCCGCAAGATTTAACCACGTCCACTTCGAGAAATAGCCCCACGCCCTTAGTCGCGCCCGGCACAAGTAAAGCCGGATCAGGATTGACTTCTCCACCTGGTAGCTCGTCAAGGTCGTCCGTGGCCGCGTCTGCCGCCTCACCTCCGAGTGGTAGCTCGAGAGGTGTCGGCGAGGGAAATTCGACGCTGACAACGGCATCTTCTGCTTCGTCGCCTGCTTCCTCCACATCTAGCACGTCCAGCACGGGTAACAATTCGTCCAACAAGGGGAACCCCTCCGGCTCCAATCCCCCTCAAATATATCCATGGATGAAGAGGGTTCACATTGGTCAGAGTAAGTCGTTCATCCATTATATATACACTTTTCAAATCTTGTTGAAAAAATTAATGAGTTGTTTTCTTTAAAGCGTGTTGTGTTTAATTTTTTTCCGCATATTTTTCTGTATTAAAACGGTTCTTTTAATCTTATCAGAAAGATAAGAATGGCGAATACTATCAAAAACATATTTTATCTCAGTATATTATTCACGAATGTTTTAAAACTTTTAACATCTTATTCATTTCATCTTTTAAATTTTGTTTGCGTAGAAAAATTTTTTGAAAGATAAAATATTCAATTTGGCATTTTACTTACAATATTTTAAATGTAAACGTTGACGTACATAAGTAAACCGGTCGACATTTAAAAAAAGTCATTAAATTTAAGAATACTGAATTTAAAATGAAAATGATCATATTTTGATCGTAAATCTACCTGATTTTGAATACTACTCTTTTTTTTATATATATTTTTTTCATATGTTTTTGTGTTAACGGTACAAAGAACAAATATTCGGGTTTGACATAAAATTATTACTTAATTTAGAAAGCAAACGTGCTTACATGTATCCACATGTAGATATTTCTTTTTTTAATGTGTTTGAAACATAACGACGTTGATTGCGCAATATGTTTCGCACGTATTGTGCGAAAATGTAATAGAAGTTAATAAAAGAAATATATTGGGTGAAAAACAACTTTCATAATAGAAAAATGTCCAATGTCAAAAGTTGAATGAGCAAACTAGAAGTTAGCAAATTGCGGTATGTTAGGTCAAGACAGAGGCTATTATAAGCTGCTGCACATATTTGCATATGTATTGTATAGGAAATGGCACTAGTGAAAATGAGAAATAAGTTTTAAGGATTTTTTGTGACAGACAGATGGTGGATTTAAAATAGAAAATTCTTCGACAGTTACAACGGAAGCTAGAACGCGTATAATATAAGTCAATATGTAGAATAATGTTTTTTACATAAAATCTGACGTAACAATCTAAATATACATCATAACCATAATTTTTTCATCACGATATATCATCAACCCGCTATTTATGCGATGCATCTTTGATGAGAGAAAAAAATAAACGTAAAGAAACATCGGACGAGATAAACAACTGAAGAAACAACTGAAAGATTAACAACTTCTTGAACGTGCAAATAGCAATCTCCGTGACAACTCAAAATGAGTTCGTGAAAACTCTCTGCCAAAGTGCAAAAAGTTGCAATCCGCGTATATTACATAGCCAATCTCGTACGGAAAAATATACGTGCGGAATGGGGGCGGAAAACATTTCGAAAGCTTAGATCAAAATGGATAATAGTAATTTAGCTGAGGCCACAGGACTAGATTCACCTGCCCCCGTGGTTCAAAGAAGATAAAACAGCACAACGCTGGTCGCGCTCACATTAGTCGCCCCGCGTGATTTACTGCGCGGCCAGTATGATTCAGTCAGCGGGGAATTTGACGAAGAATTAATGGTATTATGATATCGTGTGTAACTCTATGTATGTGCGCCCGGGCCATAAATCAGGCTGCATTGTAAGGCGCGGGGGGTTAGCCTTCTCTCCTTCTAGTTCTCTCGGGTTAGCTCGAACGAAGGCCTCAGACCGTTCGGCTCGGCCCCCCAAACGGGATGTACGCGGCTCAGATCTTTCTTGTGCGCGTTTCGGCTTCCTCTCTCGATCGTTCGCATCATGCAGCATCCTTTTACCTCACCTTCCATATTTCGCGCGACTATTTTGCCTCGTTTCGCAAGAAGTTAAAGATGCATTCGATAAAAAAAAAAAGAAACAGTTTGCGACATAATATTATTCTGAAAAACAGGATCTCTCCCGGTGTGTGATACATTGATTTTATTAGTGGGATAAAATTATGAGACAAGCTTTTAATTATTTAACAGCAATAAAACTAAAATAACGGCTCGTTATAGTGAAATTAATACGATGATGTGATAGATGATTAATGAAAATAATGAAAAATAGATTCTGTATATAAAACATTCACTGTCCGAAAAGATTAAATCACTAGCTATACGATAAATAAGCGCCAAATAACTATTACAAAACAGAAAGCAAAACGTAAAACCTGAAAATATGTAAATATAAATCTCAAAGTGAATTCAACAGTCGCTAGACATCAATGCTGTCGAAATTTTGTGAAAGTACTTCGCGAAACACGTCCTTGCTGTTGGCAAAATTACTTTGTTATGCGCATGTGGGTCATTCGCGGGGATAAGTAGTAAGTTCGAGTCTGATAAGTAGCTATTGCATCTCTGACGAGCGGTGCGCGCGCGAATAAACATGCAATTGATGCGTGAAATGAACAGTTCTGCGGTTTATTTCCGAAATATCGACCGAGCCGGAGATTTACACAGCCCCTTCCCCTCTGTTTAGATAAGCAGAAGGTCGTTCTCGTCATGGAGTCTGTAATTAGGGGTCGATCATTCCGCCATAAATAAGGATGTGCAGAGTGCCGCAAGGAGGCACGTTTCTGTATCCCGATTGATAGATGGCTACCAAACGTGATTCCCGACATATACGAAATAGAGAGAGAGAGAGAGAGAGAGAGAGTTCCGAACCAGTAGAACTGGAATTTGCTTAATATCCTTTAACACATTTACACATCATAAATATGCGATAGTTTGCGCGGACAATCTTCTTGTCAAGGAAAACAGCTCGCGTTCAAATGATTAAAACGAATCGCAAGATTATGCTAAAATTTTTCCGCGCGCGCGATTATCGTTCATTTTCGATTAATTGGAGATTAGTGTCCGTATGTGCGTTTTAGTTACAAGTATCTAATAACGAATGAAATAACCTTTCACTTACTACACACTCGATATATTGGATTTCGATATGATAAAACAAGTACAGTGTGCCTTAAGCAAACATACGTATTCACATACGAACGATTATGGTGCTACTAGAAAGAGAGAGAGAGAGAGAGAGAGAGAGAGAGAGAGAGAGAAATATACGAGGACGCGCATCAAAGAACTGGTTTTACTAACCACATAGCATACTGCATTTTTACTGCCGACGAATATTTTTTCATTACGAAACGCTTAATCAGTCCGCGACACATGTATTTATACGAATGTTCTAAAATATTCATCTTATTAGTGCGATAACTAATTTAACTGTCGTATTTTTTTTTTTTTTTTTTAAGCACATGATATCTCAGAAACGTGGATGATTTATTCAATTATTTTTAATGAGATAACTTTCGTAACCTTATCAAGCTATAATAAGAGAAAAAATTATTAAAAAAAAAGTTATTGGTGTCGTTAATTTTTTTTTATCATTGTTTGCGTATAACATTACTAATATGTACACTAATATTTTAAATTGAAAATTAACAGATCCGATAAAAGATCAAAGATCTGTCTTCTGGCTGGCTCGGGATTACACCGCGAGATCAATTGAAATAAAACGCGTGTTACATATAAAGAAAAGGGATTACCACCGGTATTTATACAGTTTGCGTATATAACCGCGGGAAGAGCGCGAATCACTTATTAGGACATAAATTTTCATTGCAAGCGCCTAGTGCAAACGGGATGAGCCGATAGGGTAATGGATGTGTGCCGGGGGCGAAGTGGGCCGCCTGTTGCTGCGTGGCCCGGTCGCCACGGGGATCCTTGATCCTTATGCTTCTGCAGTCGCCTTTTCGGCCGACAAACCCTCCCCGAGGAAGATTTCCTCTTCTGAAAATTTACGAGCCAACGCTGAATAGCGTAGCAAGGGCGAGATGTCGCGGGTATATATACACACATTTCGTGGTTTTGTCACGACACGTGAATCGAAAAATCCGTCCCGGAAAGATAACCGCGGAGCAGTACTTTGATCTCACGCCGACCGTGATTACGTCCTTGATAATGCGTTTGCGTGTCGAAAATTAAACCGTAAAATTAAACGTAAAACAGTGCGTAGTTGTTACATCAATGAAACATTTTTCATAGCAGCAATTATTTCGAATTAAGTTCCACACATCTTTTTAGCGAGATAATTCCGCAATTTTTAAATGTCCTTAAATGTTAGATTTTTTCACGGAATAGCCGCCTTGAACGCAAAACTCGTTGTGTTTATACATTTTCTCACGAGTAATTTTTTAATATAAATATAGATGTCACGATAACATTTTAATGCTCGTACAACAAATATTTCGCTAATGATTATTAACAACGTTTCACGGCTAGGCGCGATTATTGCGAGTCGCGCGAGAGTAATGCAAGAATCGTGCGGGAAACGTCATCGTCCGTCGCGACAACTCGATTTAGAAGATACACACAAGTCGCATGCAACGTCGTGTAATAGTCGCGCACAGAGAGCTCGGGCCGTGCCAGTGATAAATAAATCACGCGAGATCAACGGTTCTGTGTGCACTTACATCATCCTTTTAAAATGTACAACCTAATGTGATGTAATCAAATTCTCGTACGTTTTACTGTGACCGCGCGCGAAACAAATTCTTTACCATAAAATATATATTCCGCGCGCAAAAGAGTTCCGTGTGAATATGTCTCGCGCATTTCGCGCTAATCAAAATACTTAAATACGTTTTTTTTTGCGCGCGTTCGCAATTGCCAAGTTTTAAAATCATATTTAAGCTTATAATTGTTTAATATATAAATAAAACGTAAAAAATAAGTTAACGTAAAAATATTTTATTATTTATCATTTATTTCTGGCGGAGATGAATAATGTCAAGAGCGATGTTACCTATTCCGTTATGTTTTGCAATTTATTTTTTCGCGAGTCGCACAAACTTTCTCGCAACATTGGTTACATTTGATTATTCCGGTTGTACTTCAATCCATTAAAGTACAAGCGCGTATTTTGTTTTTTTTTTTTTTTTTTTTTTTGCTTCTGGTGCAACTATTTCGGTCCCGCTCTCGATCAACCAATCGAAAGTAATGTGAGGGAAAAAGGAGCTTTTAGCTTTTTCCTTACAAAAGAAACGCACTACAAGATTTAACTTCTTATTCGATATTCCTTTTTCTTTTGTATATCATTACTATTAGATGAAAAAAATATCCATCGATATTTAGTACATAAAATTTCTCCATGAGAATTAAGCGTAAAAAGTATATATAATATACGTTTTCCTGTGGCTATTTAACAGTTCTGAGATACGCTTCATTGAATTCGATAAAAAACATCTGTTTTTTAAAGAAGAGAGAGAGAGAGAGAGAGAGAGAGAATATTATACTTAAAAATCCGCAATACTCGCGAGATATTATTTCATTTGTTGTACATTGTAAGAGGAGGGAGGAGTAATCAAGGGCGAAGATGGATTTTTCCGACGGAAAACGGCTTTATTTCGCGGCTGATGCGCCGGGCGAAAGCGTGTTCGAGTGGTGTAGAGGCGGGTCCCCACGTTACATACACTCGGGCGACTCGGGACCATAAATAAATGCTTGCGCGAGGCTTACGTACCAGCACGAGGCGTTCTGAGAGTTTGCGGCTCGTGTGTGGGGTAACCAGGAGGAACGCCATGGACGATCAAAACGGACAGCCTCCTAAGAGAAGCAACCTAACTTGAAACATAGGTACTGCATGATTCATAGAGGACGCGGCGCGAAGTCCGGAAAAGGACACGCGCTTCCGATGAGATTTATCCGTTCGCTTCGACGGACGCAAAACGAGGAACAAACGATTTCCGCAATTATATTATATGACGATCGAGAATGCATTTCGAAACGGACGTTCATATTAAGCGTAATAATAGTTTTTTATCGTCAGAGAGAAGAAAAAACTATATTTGCATCACTAAAAATCGAACCCGATTGTCTTCGCACCTCGTAATACAA
>QVOB01008106.1:0-12499 GCA_014839585.1 Pseudomyrmex concolor | reverse complement strand
TATCGGTCATTGGTGACACTGATCAGTGACACTTGTCAAGCTCATCGTAAATCGACGTGAAAATGCCGTTTCCAGACACCACCAATGGTCACAATAGCTTTCCAGCTATCAAACGATCGACCAATAACGAGTTCAACGCGAAGCATGCGCGACACACGTAAGTTCAATTTAAAGTTTTTTTACTTTAGATCATCTTGGATGATCTGCCTAGTAAAAACTTTTTTATATATAATTATATATACTTATACACAAATTAACATAAATATGCAAATTTATATGCCGAAAATATCCATACAATTTTATACACGCAAAATTTCTTTTTTTAAGAGAATGGTTTCAGAGATATTCCAGATCAAATTGCAAAATAACTATTAGTATGTATATTAGTATGTTTAATACTTATATTGTGTATAAGTATTATTTATACACAAATTAAATGTGATTTTGAAGTAATCTTTGAATAACGAAAAATATAGTTTTTTATAATTTTTTTGTATCTAACGTGATACTAATAGAGTTATTTTGTAATTGATCTGGAATATCTCTGAAACCATTCTCTTAAAAAAAAAAAGAAATTCTCCGTGTATAAAATTGTATGGACATTTTCGGCATATAAATTTGCATATTTATGTTAATTTGTGTATAAGAGAGTATATATAATTATATATGAAAAATTTTTACCGGGTCTAAAGCTGAACGTCTAAAAATAAAAACAGAACAGTTACAAGAAGTTACGCAGATATATAATTAACGAGGTAAAATTTGTGTCTAAATGATATTTGTTATCAGCTTATCTATTGATAATTAATATTGCAAGTTTGGTGGTGTTAATTTTACAAATATAATGCAAATTAAGAGAAGTATTTCGCGCGGGCTCATACGTGCCCGTTTGTAATTCAACATAATTTTGATCTAAAATTGGTACAAAACGGTACGGTTACCTGTTAAACTACCAGAGCAAGCTCAAATAGTAGCGGATTTAAGCTAAATGCATAACACAGGCTTCAGGGGTATTACAAATCATGCATCGGGATACATACATGAATGCAAAACGCGTTTCCAAATATACATGGTGTTTGGAAGGAAGTTGCTAAAAACTAAAGTTAAACTTTTCTTTCTCTCTCTTTCTCTCTCTTGGGTACACACGCGAAAGAAAAATTTCAGAAATATAAATTAGAAACGCAAGTTATAAAACATTTTTGTCTAATTATAACCATGTTAAGTTAAGAAATACAAGAAGCAATTACGATCATATGTCTATATAAGATATTACGTATATACACACACATATTACTATGTCAGTGCAATTAATGTATGTTTAGTCATCCGATAAACTCTTCAATGCCAATCTTCAATGCCAAGCAGAGAAAAAATAAAATGCATAATATATTAGTCACTAGTAAAAGTTATTAGTTGCTCTTTATTTGTCATATTTGTTTTTTTTTTCACTTATTTGAGAAAAAAATTCTATCGATCACGAATTAATTCATCCATTGTTCTATTCACTTTGAATAGTTATCAGGTTAATCACGTATGAGACATATTAATTCAGCTATTGTTCGCGCTAAGAGTGACATATAACTCTTGTGCTGTACATAGTACATGCTGTACAAGTAAATACAAAGAATAAAAGATAGCAAAAATTAAATGCAGTATGTATTTTTTATATCGTATAATGCAAGGTTAAATACAGAGATGATTCGCTGATTTTCAATTTTATTTCTGCGACATTGGGAGAATAGAACGTTAATGTGGAAATCGCGAATCTATTTTAAAAGTGCATTTGCGATGAATCCATTTTAATAGACTTTTTCTCTGTTGCACATATTTTGATTACACCCTGTATGCTGAATCCACGTACATACAGCTCATCTATCGCGTATATACGCATATACATATGTGTGCAAATACACGCGCAAAATTTCCGTGCATTGAGGTGAACAAAGTGCACACATAACAGCCCAAATTCAATGCAGTAATTCAAATTTACTCGCAAACCTTTAACTATAAATTTGATACTCAGAAGTTTAGAAAATGCACGAAATAAAAATTACAACTAGATAGATTTCTCTTTACAAGTCGTACATAAAACTTATTATTGAACGATCGTCTTTCTATTATGTTACTATTGTAAAGTGTAAATACACTATTATATACGTAATAGTTATGATAGGCTGTATAACATAGCTGTGTGTGATCGTGTGAGATTAAACAACAAGTATGACATTTGTTTAATCAGTAGCAATCTATTGAGTATATATGTATATTAATACATCTGTGTAATATCGGTATCGAGAGGAAACACCACACATCATAATCAGCTTTGTCTTCAATCGTGTATTTGAGAGAATTATTTTGCAATTTTTATATGACGACAATGCGTATGTTAAGTAAATGAGCAATATCATGCACTACAGTTTAAAACTGTCAAAAATAGAAAAAAGTCTGCAAATTATGTAATTATTATAATTATGCGTAAATCTTATTTGAGGTATTTTATTAAAGCTCTTATAAGCATTTGTATATTATTTAACTAGATTGTGTGAAATTGATTATATTTTTTCTTAATAATGACATTTTTATTTATACTATAAATGTAAAATATACGTTTACTTATGTTATTTAGGTACACGTTCGAAACATTTCAGGAATCGGCACAATACTTGTTGGATCGCATAAAGATCAAACCAAAAATAGGAATTATATGTGGCTCAGGAATGGGTTAGTAATTACACATATTTATCCATTGTTTAGGTATAAGTGTTTAAACAAAATGTCTAACGTATTAGACAAGTTATAAATCGACAGAATTAATGTAAATATTATGTTTAGCTTTAAATACAGCTGTGATGATTTTGTTCTTGTGTTTATTGTTATGTAATCTTTATGCAGTCTTTTTGTTATTTAATCACAATAATAAAATCTCGACAGTGGATATATTACAAGCGCAATAAAATAAAGTAGCTAATTATAAAAGCCATTTCTTAGAAACTTGCTTATTAAGGTTCATATATACAGAGATAAAGTAATTGAAGCAATTCTTTCTCCGAAATGACGAAGCGGTATAAATTGACAAAGCAAAAACGTCTGAAAAACATTTGAATTATAGCAACATCTAAAAAATGTTATTTACTACTTGTATATTTGTTTCTTTATTATTAGTCTGTAAAAACATACATAATTTCTCTAGAGTTTTTCACCTTAACGTCTAAATTTTTCAATACGCACGAGATTTTTAAGATTGTATAAAAAAGTATATTGCGCAATAATTACGATTTGGTAAATCTCCGGTATGCTATTCGTGCTATCACAGCTTTGTTTATTCCTGAACAGGATCATATGAGCAAAACGAGTTGTGTCCAGGTTCGCTCGCGGAATCTCTCGTGGACAAGCAATGCTTTCCTTATGAAGAAATTCCGCACTTCCCGATGTCCACGGTGAAGGGTCACACCGGTCAAATGGTCTTCGGATACCTTCAGGGAGTGCCGGTTATGTGCATGCAAGGAAGATTTCATTATTACGAGGGTTATCCGCTCTGGAAGGTACGGCTAATTTTGCTGATTATTATTGCATGTATATAGTACAGTGCATGTAAAATGTCGCATTACGCCAATCGAGAGATACGATAACGAGAATTTCTAGTGCGCGATGCCGGTGAGGGTGATGAAGCTAGTGGGGGTGACACACCTAATCGCGACAAACGCAGCCGGCGGTCTAAATCCTACTTACAAAGTTGGCGATATCATGATAGTGAAGGACCACGTGAACATGATGGGTTTTGCCGGCAACAACCCGCTTCAAGGACCGAATGATGACAGGTAGGATTTATACAGAACTAAACACGTTTCTCTCTCTCTCTCTCTGCTTACCAAAATGTATGTGTGTATAAAAAAAATTAAATGTAGAAATTTTTAATTAAATCTCAAGAAGAGAGTAAGAATGTTTCCACAGCCAACTAAAAAAATTGAATTGATACGGCTTGAAACGATAACATATACAACTAGCGGTGGAACGAGCTGTTTAAGAAGTTATAAGAAACTTCAGAGAAAAAGGCGCGATAAAAGAGCACGGGAAAAGATGATCAGAAGATACACGAGAAAAGGAAAAGAAGTGAGACAGAGAACGCGCGGAAAAACTTTGCTGAGCAAATATCAATCAGCTTCTTTGTATCGTCGTGCAAACAGTTCATCAATTTGATTCCGGAGAATTATATGTACCAACGAAATAAATTAATACATTCTATTCTTTTTACGCAAATCTCACATTTCCTTTTGTCTTCTTCTCTTCTTTGCGAGTTCTTCGTGCAGTTTTTAGAATCTAACGAATTTTGATGACGTATTTCATAAAACTTATCGGAGCGGATTCATTATAATCTAACAGTATTGTAATATACAATACATATCTTCAATATACGTGATTCTTTTTTTTTTTTTAGATTTGGTCCTCGATTTCCGCCCATGAATAAAGCCTACAATTCTACACTGATAGAAATCGGGCGACAAGTCGCCGAAGAAATGAGTATCGCTGATATCGTGCACAACGGTGTTTACACGTGTTTGGGTGGCCCAAATTTCGAAACAGTAGCGGAACTTAAAATGCTGAGAATGATCGGCGTCGATGCAGTCGGTACGTGTCTTTCGCTCATTTTTTTTAAGTTAACTTTAAATTCCACGAGAGTGTGTTAATACATTTTTTTATAAGATTTGCAAACAACAGAAGAATAGTGCTTTTACAAGCAAAATAATTGCAAAACGTCTGCATTTCCAATTATATCGTTCGGTGAAAAAAAACACAAAAAATTGGCATAAATTATTGTTCGTTGTTGTAAATATGATACACGTAAATATCAACGAATATACTAACGCAAAGTAAGATAAAGATACTTATAATACTTTAACACCGCATTATCTATATTTGAATAAATAATCACATTTTGTTGATTTAGATAGATAAGCAATTAGCATACATTAACATGTTTAAAACAAATTAAAACTTATTATCGTATTTATAGGTATTAGGTTTTTATTTATCTCTATTTGTGTGTAAACAAGTTTTTACATTTAGGTATGTCTACTGTTCACGAAGTGATCACTGCCCGCCATTGCGATCTTACTGTGTTCGCGTTCAGTTTAATCACCAATTTGTGCGTTACTGATTACGAGGATCATGGCGAGGCAACTCACGAGGAAGTAATGGATGTTGGCAAGGCGCGACAGCCTCTTCTTCAGGAATTTGTATCCAGGATTGTCGTGCGTCTTAAAAATGTTCTAAAGATGGAAAAGTGAAATGACACGTTTGAGACTTTCTCGAATGATCAATAGAATAATTTGCTCTTTTTGCGATTTGTTTCAGTTTTCATTTCTAAACAAAGTTTGTTTTGGACGATGAACTGATGACGCGAACATATTTTAGTGTCGTTGTTATATATTTGAAGCATGTAACTGTTCTTTGTTGCTTTTAACTTAACTTTAATTGACTTTATTTTAACGAAAAAAAGTTCAAAAAAAAAAAAAGAAAAAATTGATTGACAGGTTAGTCTTTGAATCTTTGTAATCCTGTCATGTCTGGCTTCTACAGTCGGCGTTCTACTTATCTGAATTCGGATTCAATCAGATCTCGATTGATCCGTTACACGTCTTAAGGAAAAAGGCCGAAGAAAGAGGAAGAGAGGACTTAAAGACGAGAACGCTTAGTCGCGGCGCTTCCTCTCTCGATTTTCTACCTTCGTTTCGTTATCCTCATCTCGTTTTCCGCCCTCTTCCATCGCTAATACATCGTCGTTCAATTGCGATAAATCTCGAAGCTTGAAGACCATACGGTACAAGAACGGCAAATTAAATTATGATTCGACAAGCGAAAAAATTACGCGGTAGTGAAACGAGCACGAAGAACATCATTTTGCTAAGCTCTTATATCTTGGATATCATAGAATTCTTATGCTTTTCAACAAATTAATTAGAAATATTGTTCTTCAAAAAAAGTACAAAAAAATGGACTTTATATAAAGACAAATAAAAAATGAAGATCTATTTAGTATTTAAGAGAATAATAAGATAAAAGTATAAATTTTGTAAATGTAAATATTTCATTTTAAGTTACGATTACATTAAATAACACACGCGTTTATTACATTTCAAATGAAATGTTAACAATTAACTGCATGATTTCAAATAATAATTCGAGTTTTAATTTCAATAATACAATAAGCGTCATATACAAATTTGATTTACTTTGCGTTGGTTTAATTTGCTTCAATATACGTAATATATTTTTTTAACTTTATTTATAAGGTTAAAAATGTGGTTTTGCGCATAATATGTACTTTCAGTGTATATGTACTTTAATAATTTCTCAAGCACACAAATATATGCGCAAGTGCATTTTTTCTGTTTTTGTTAATCGAATAAACTGAAATTGACACACAGGCTGCAGTAAGGACTTGTAATTATACTATATTTATATAATAGAAGTGCGAAACGGTGAGCGTTACAATCACATTGTAACTACATCGACTAGCACTATTATATCGTATAATGTTGCTAGAAATGTATCAAATAAGATTTAAATATTTGGAGTAATTATGCATTTCGTGCAATTGACCGCATTCTCTGGGAAGTTTTATGTATATATATAGATAGTACGTAGACTGTTTTAACATATACTTCTCTCAATGAGAGAAAAACAAAATAAAACTATATTTAAAAAAATATGTATTTTTGTCCTTCTGTTGCTTATACAATTTCGCTGGTTAGGTTAGGTTATTGAAATACAGAAATCACAAATTATATTTTAAAACAACAATATATATAAAAAGTAACAAGAAAAAGCGATTCTTTAGAAAAATGTTTAGTTTGTTTGTCAGATTAAGTTTCTACACATTTCTAATTGCAAATCAGACATGCCTTATTAATATCTTTTTTACGTTAAATTATGTGATACATAAACGCGTTCTTAAGTTTCTGTAAAACTCTAATTGTAAGTAAAAAATATATAGAAGAAAGATATATATATATATTACTATCCGTGTTATACAATAATAAGTCGCACGCGTAACATATATTTACGTACATATTAATAGTTATAAAAGTATTTAAAAGAAACTGATGTCACCTGCGTCCGGTTGAAACGGACCCTACTTGATTAAAAAAATAGAATTATATACGCGCGATAATACAAAAGCTCTCTCGATATATCGTATTCATCTCGCTGTGCGAGATATTCATTTTCATCACGCGCGTCGATAAAGTAGAATACGTCTTGCGAGTCTCCGCTGGGCGCGCCGCTATCGAACGACTACACGCTCTCGACCATTCTTCTCTCTCGATTATATGACGTCATCGTGCGGCACGCTTCTCTCCTATCGTCGTCGTTGTCGTTCGCCATCGCCACCTACGGTGAGTGGGCCGCGGCGAACGAACTGTGTCGCATTTCAGTACGTTTGATGCCGTGACGGAGTGAGGTTAAGGCGTTTTGCTGTCATATCCTATATGTGACTCGCGCTAAAAGCGATATGGTCGCTCCTCGCGAAGCGTCCCTCATCCTATCTCGCGTCGAACGCTCCGATTCTGACGGCATTCAAATTTCGAACGCGAATCCTCGCGAATCCGCTTTGTACAGTTTAAACTATTGTGCTGTGTTACGTCGTCTCCTCGTCGTCTGAAATTCGGTGTACACCGTGTACGTCGCGCTTCCTGCGACCGAGAAACGCTCAACAGTCGATCGACGTGCGTAACTCAATTTGACAAATTATCGCTCTCGAAACATCGCGCTTTTGTTCCCTCCGAAAAGTCACTCGTAAAAATCGCAAAGATCGCAGTGAAAAACCCGGGCGTGCAATTTTGTGCGAAAACAAATAAATATACACAGATTTACGTATAAATATATGTGCAAAGTAAGTGGAGTTTATTAACTTAGGCGTACGTAATCGAGTGTTTTAAATGTTTTGGTATTAAAGATAAAAAGTTTTATCTATAGATTGGAAGACATAAGGATTCGGAAAGTCGATATGCCAACTTGAAGATTACAGCATTTTCAATTCGAACTTCCAAAGAAGCTCGAGATTCGGATATACATACACACATCAAAAGGTGCAAATAATTTGTGAAACAAACGCGAAAGTCTACAAATTTGTAAGTTTAAAAATGAATATTGATTATGTAACAGCTTAAAATTTTACACATATTGCGATCTACAAAAACTATTTCGAAAAATGTACGCTTAATACGAAGAGTATAAAATTTTGAAGATTCAGCGATGATCAATAGAAATCTTTACATTCCAAATTTTGTGTTATCAATAATTATATAGAAATATTTTTAAGATTTAGTTATTTAAATTAATATATATATTTGAAGTTTTTCGGAATTTGAAGCATTTCAAAGTTCCGAGGAAATAATACGAAAAACCTTTGTAAAAATAAAAAAAGACAGAAAATCTGACAATTTAAATGAATATCTCAACGTCTTCGAGATCCGATTTTGTAATAGAGCGTTTAATCAAAAGTGAAGTATATCCATTGCTCTCATCGTGCGTTCGCGTAAAAGGAGGCTGTCCTTATAAGCGAAAGTGAATGGAGAGAAGACTGTGCGATCGAGAGTGAAACGGAGCCGGGGAGGAGGTATCCGTTTGTGGGCGAAACAACGAGTCGCGATTGATCCATGTTCAACATCGTGCCCGAAGGAGAGCTAAACTTTTCTGTCTCGCCAATAAGCAAATCGCACGAAGCAAACACGAGTGTGTATGTGACGGCTTTGAATATCTTGATATCCTGATGCGTAAATCAATCGGAGGACACTCGTAGATCGGAAAATCACGTCGATCTTTCGTTGAAAGACGGATAGGGCGATCACATGCCCGGGACTGATCGCTGAAGGAGCGATAAAACATGTTGAAGCTGCTAAAGGGAGAGCCAACGGGCGGTTGTGTGATTGGCTCGTGCGCAGATCGAAAATCGTATTAGTCCAACTGGCATTGACGCATGTCGTAAGCCACGTGAGAGTGACAGAGAAACAACGCGTGGACGCCACAGGCAAGATTAGACTTTTCAAAAAAGAGTGAGAATAAGAAAAATAAAAAAAAAAAAAAGAGAGAGAGAGAGAGAGAGAGAGAGAGAGAGAGAGAGAGAGAGAGAAAGAGAGAGAGAAAAGAATTACAATAGAACTAATTCGAGCGAAAAGCAGGCAAGGCGACAAGCTTCCCGTATTTTCTACCGGAAGTCATATGCCCATACACGCGCGTAAAACGGTAAATAGTTGTAGATAGTGTAGTTGTACTTATGTATATGTGCACTGTATTTGTCTTATTGTTAGATTGTATATTATTACTTTTTTTGATTTGTTATATATGAGAAACAAAATTGAACATAAACACGCGGCATCTCAATCACCTACTCTTTCGAAATATAAATAATGAGCATACTTAATTACATACATGGAAAGTGAAATGAAGAAATTAGTAACCCAATGAAAAGAAATTTGTAGAGAAGTGAAAAAATTGTTTATAACACTTGTTCAAATACTCTCGGTAACTAAATTTTTCAAAATAAAACGAGAACTTCAATCAGAGAAAGAGCTCCTTACTCGGAGCTCTCAAAAAAATTTTCATCCGAGACTTTGAAAATTCTTTGTAACATCTTCAAACATCGAGTAAATCTTTTATAAAAGCCAAGAACTATGCAAAACTTTTGACTTTTTAAAAAGCACATAAACTCTAATCAGAATTATTATAATTTTACTATCGAGAGTGCTTTATAGAATATAACGACGAGAGTATAAAACTTTTCGTGTGTTGTGCCGCGAGAAAACGCTCATCAAGAAAAACACGATGATATTGTTTGTTGTATATAACAAAAGATCCGCGATAAAATTCACTCTATCTCTTCTGTGTATGTCGTTTATCATTTGCAAATACCGTTGCTTATTTCGATGGAGGAAAATGCGTTAAAAAAATTCTCATGTATCTCGAGAAAAAAATTCAGAGATTATTTTTGAGAAATAAAATCCGTCCGAGACTCCGTGCGAGACGGAGGAGTTACATGTTACGGCGACATATATACAGCACTGTCAAGCTCTTTGCAAAAACCAATAACCTCAGCGTACGTCGGGTACTAGTAGTTTATGGCCATTGCGCGTGTGCGAGAGAACAAGAGAATGAGAAGAAGGAGACGAAGAAGGATAGATCGCGGAGAAAAGCGTAACCAAAAATGAGAGCGATAGAAGTAGAGAAAAGGAAAACTCGAGGTGTGTCGTTTGAAAAACATATGGGTGGCAACATTCGCTTAATCTTCGAGTTTGTTTCATCTACCTATTGTAACGAGAGCAGTATAGTAGTAGATGATCGTAATCACATTAAAATAAAAACTGGCTTATGATAATTCGCAGAAATTAACATGACATTTATTTTAAATGTCACATATGAGTACATTTGCCTGGAATATTATTTTTAGAAAAAAAAAAACGCAAAATTTTTCACAAATATGAAAGAGTAAAAAGCGTAATAAAAAGTAAAAGAGAATAGATATAAATTACAAGATATAAAAAAATTTTATGTTTACATAAGTCTGAGAAATTTTTTCTTTAACTGAATAGTGTTTGGACAACTGAAAGAAATTCGAGGTTTTGCGCTTCATTTTCGCGCTGCGGCTTATTTCTACGGCACGATGCACGAAGTGCGTAATGCGCATTTTCCGATTACCTGATATCTATATAGTCAAAATTTCCAGTTCCACTACTTTTGCTTCCCTTTACACCCTGTTCTTTCTACACGCATACAATGGGCATGCAAGCCGCATTCGCGCGTGCACACATGTATTGGGCTAAAATGAACGGGCGACGTCTGTTTCCGCATTTTAATACTTTGCACGGATCAATTTGGTTAAAATGGCATCGTCTGCTGTTCGCGCCGATGTGAATCTTTATGTTTTTATTCACATCGTCGAGAGACTATATATTTACATTATGTTGCCGAATATTTTGTCACCGGCTTTTAGAACGGATTAAATTAGTACTGGATAACAGTAACTGAATTATTTTGTAAAACAAAAGTCTAATTTATTGGATGTTTAGAAAGTTTACATATTGAAATTTTAACATACTGTTTTATTTGCATTTTTTCATTAATATTGATATGATAACGATTTTGTGTTGTGTATAAATATTTGAAATTTGTTAAATTTTAAAATATAAAAAAAAAAAATTTCTATTGACTATACGCGGGACTATTTTACTCTGTAACACCGCCTCAATGTGAAATCTTTATTGCGAGATCGCAACTCAAATCGATTCGTTTCGTCTCTTATGTCTTCGCGTAAAAGGATCGCTCATTGTCGAAGCAAGTTTATCGTCCCTCAAATATCGCACAACCGTGTAACGACTTAAATTTGTATTCGCGTGTGAACTACAACTCGTTTGTCGATTTGCTCAGCGCTCAGTGTTAATACAATACTTGTTGATTTGCACTGGCTAGATATATATTTCCACGTTCTTATCCTAAAAATCAAGATATCGGATGCGATCTATATAAAAATATAAAATTTTTAAATCAAATTTTTATTAAGATTATATTTATCAAGTAATCTTTTGTAGTTTAAAAGAGTACTTTATTTTTTTTAATTGTTTAAAATATCTTAAAAATGACTTGGTTTCTTCTGGCGATACTGAAACCGCCGCGGCGGTGACACGCGATGCCTTCCAAACTTTGCCTCGATAGTAACAAGAGACGATGATTGTGACACGCTGTAATTCAATGTTGTTATCGAGAATGAGAGCTTTAAGAAATCCAGTAAAAATACAACTTCTATAGTTGGTTTCTATGTTTCTTTTCCTCGAATAATTCACCTAATAACTTAATAAAATAATTATTTAATCTTAGACGAGAATTTTTAAAAAGAGATTTTTAAGAAGCTTACAAAATAATATGTAATTCTTAATCTATATCTTTGCACTTATATTTTAAGCCGCAAGACTTTTTTGTTAAAACATCTATCTATGAATTAAAACGCAAAATACTTATACATATGTGTATGTATAAATAAGACGCAAATTAGTTGAAAATTATTATGCCCTCGTAAGCACGTGCAATTTTCTTCTAATTATTTGCTTTCCGCTACGTCCATATGCTATTTTACGCGGCAGTAGTAACGCTATTGTTGCGGCGCGAAACTGGATTGATGGAAATAATGGCGCAAGAGGAAAACAAAGAGAGCTCGGCCACGTCACTGTCGACCGCTATCAATTATTTTCAAATTACGAATTTCGCCGGCATATAGTACAATTGATTTATTCACGTCGTCGAGTACCAGACGCCATTTATTCGCGATGCACTGTAGCGTCCATTTTGCATGCTACCATTTTTCTCGAGTCCTTGCGCTCTGAAAATTGCAACGGCAACGAATAAGAGAAATAAATCAAGATTTTATACTTTTATATTTATTTTCTTTGAATATATATATATATATATATATATATATATATATATATATATATATATATATATATACATA
>QVOB01008105.1:0-14171 GCA_014839585.1 Pseudomyrmex concolor | reverse complement strand
CTCCGACAGACGCCATCTTACACACTTCGCATTCGCGGACGCGCAAATCCGAATCGCATTTGGATTTAATTAACGTCTCGTTCATCTCGCGCGTTCTCGCGAGTTGCAGCGGCAACGATCTCTCCGGCACATCCGCCGTACGTATGCGTTCCAGATCATAATTTAATCAACGAGCGAGAATGCGCGCGCGATCCGACCTCGTTGCGCGCGTGTCGCGGATTTGCATAATCGCGCAAACGCGGACTCGAAATTGCGTTCAAGCAACAGTTAGCTCGGCTTAACGTGTCTGATTTCAGTTATATATTTCATCTGTTCGCTCGTAATTGACTGAAGGTACGGGCGTTTTCTCTTCGTTTATATGATATGCAAATGTCAATTGCGAGTACATACGTATGGAAGATCAAGATCATTTTTTACGCAACATTGACAGTCGATGTAGAAACGAAGAGGAAATATGTATATATCTATATATACGTAAAATGTATTTTATAAATTTATATATAAGTACGCGTAAATAAAATAGAAATAAAAATCCAGATGAGATAAAAAGGCTACGCGCTTTCTTAATAGGACGTGTCGCTAACGATTCATTCGACCGTTAAAAGTCGACTCTACACGAAATGACGCAACTTTTTTTTGTCTCAAACGAAAAGGTCGTGAAAAATTGCATCGCGCGATCCGGAGGTTGCATTCGCGTCGCGATGTTAAAACGTCACGAAACGTGCGCGACGATCGCAAGTGCTTTCGCAACAAAGTGCACTTCGTCACGGCGCTCACGGATCCGCGCGCACGTCACTGACCTTGGAAAAGGTCCACTTTGAGAGGGAATTGGACGTGCGCTGCGCGTGGGTCGGTATATCGAGGACGATCCGTGAAAAATGTCGAAGTCACTCGGAGTGTCGGACAGGTTTTGGTGACCGTCGGTGAGCCCGAGAGAGCTACATTCGCCTCGCCAGTCGTTTATCCGTAGATGGTGATCCTGAACAGGCTCGTTGTTCCACTATGAGAAGTAGCGTGTGTCTCGCGAATGAATGCATATCAGTGCGACTAAATTATGCGCGCTTCTAGGACTCGTTTCAAGCCGGGACCCACGGTCGGTACCCTGACAGATGCGCGTGTCCTTTTATGCGCTCGCGTCTGTTATTCTTGTGCAGCGAGAGCTCGCGATTACGCGAGATGCTGTGGATAACGAAAGTTTAACAAATTTTCAGTGTGTCAACACTCGATCATGTGCCTCGAATATGAGTCTAAATTCACGTGTCTACAATACATTTCTGTGAAATAACATTTCCAACATTATCACGTCAATTTCTTCTTGTAGCATCGAATTGCCAGCGATTAATGTCAAGTACATCAATAATCCAATTATATGTCAAGAAATAAATTATTCTGCGATTAATAAAATTAAGTTATCGCATGTTGTTTTGTCCGTGATATGCACCGACATCAGCACAGAATTAATCAGATACGTATTTCGTTACGCTTCGTGGCGAAAACCTTGGGCGATACGGCGCGCAAGAAAATTTGAGAGCAACAAGTTTTCCGTTCGGCGCATACGGTGTGTGTAACGAGATTCCGCCGTGTGCCCGCGCTTATCCTTCGGGGTAAAACGCAACAGTGTTATACGCACGGAGAATAAATTTACATTCACGAACGGCGGCGGCTTTCAGCGGGTCCGCTAGATAAAGGCGGTTCATTATGTGCCGCATTTATTACCCAATGGCGGTGCTCGATCGCCTCGCGATTGCCTTTAATCCCGTCGTCTCGAGATCGGATCTCGCCCGGGATCTCGCGTAATCGCGTTACCGACTTCCCAAGGACCTGCGCACCTAAGTATCCTCTCACGTCCTGCACACGTGCGTTCTCGTTACAGCGCATTCAGTGTTACGTTAGTGTTCGACGCGAATCTCAGGTCATGGATGCAAAAAAATTGATGCGTCCATGAGTGATTCACAAAATCGATTTGCGAAATATATAGAGGAGTAAAGTCTTTTCCATGCAATTGTATTTTTAACTCTTTTTTCAAATGATAAAAAAATTCTAACTTATCTGTGTGTGCGAATAATATAATTAAATAACTTATTGAAGTATTGTTATGTAAATGATAAAATAGTCAAAAAGATGCAACAACAATTCTCGTATTGTAATCCTGACGATCTTCCTGAATGATTAAACGCGATTAAAATCACGGTCTTGCAAAGGAGACTATAAAAAAGGACTTCCCTCGAGAGTGGAAGTATCGCGAGAAGCTGTCTAGACGCGCGTGAAATTTTTACCCCGCATAGTCCTTTCTCACTCTCTCTCTTTCCCTCTCTCTATCAATATGTACACACTGGCGCGTATGCGTATACCTACGTATGCTCGAGCTCAAAGTTAATCTGGATTAACCGGTCTTGAGTTCTCCGCAGGAGAAACGGGGTAAAAGGGGTGGCAAGGCGGGACAAAAATCGAGATCAAAGAAATATGCCCTCTAGAGAGGAGAGGCCAGTCTCTCTCTCTTTTTCTCTTTAGGTTACAACTCGTTCAACTCTCGAGTCGCGGCGGTAGGCGCATCAGAGCCGAAGTGCATTGTCGTGCAGCGCAATGGAGAACGCGTTCTCGCTCTTTTTCTCTCTCTTTCTCACTTGCTTTCTATGCGTCTCTTGCGATGATCAAACCGGCGATTACGCCGATGACGACTACGCGCAGCTACAGCTGTATCGCTCCAGAACGGATAACATCGAACTATTTCGAATCGCATGAGCTGCAGGTTCGAATTGTACGAAGAACAACGTCGTTATTTCGGTAATCAAGAGACGGATTTTAGTTTTATCTTAACATAATTATATAGAGAGATAAAACTTAAATTTCTATTAGATTTTGTAAAAACAATTTTTAATTTACTTAACAAGATATTCAAAAATGTTGTCTTACAACAAACAGACTACGAAATATATTTTGCTTGAAAATTTCTTTATTGAAAGCTCGTTTGACTCGTGACCCTTTCAATTGTTGAAAATAAGTGTTGACGCGAAGTTACAAACACGATCGTTAACGCAACTCTGCCACGCTTCAAACAAAATTTTCATAGTAAGCATGACTTACACCAATCTCGTTCTAATCGCGCGAAGCAGATGGCCGACTCGCGTACGTCGAGTCGGATTTAAACCTCCCTTCTTTTTAATTATCGCACCTTGATGGACGTCATGTGAGGCGCCGCGCGATGCGCAGTCCGATAATGCGCGAGCATAATGTGTAATAAATCACGAGGGGGTGATCTTTGTACAACGTGTGATATATCGAGCGACGCTTGTTATAACAGATGTTCGACACGATCTTCATTACGAGACGGGCATAATGAAAAAGAAATTCCGACTTTCATTCTGTCATATTCTCGAAGGCCGTCATTTTCCATAATTAATTAATTTTTTCTTTAAACTTATTAGCATATAAATCATAATCTTGTTCAAAGTGCAAATCGAGATTAAAAAAAAAAAAAAAACTAATTTGCAAGAGTAAAATGTTGGAAATGTCTTCTCGTTTTATCTCATCATTAAGAGAGAGAAACGAGGCACTGCCATTTCTACTTAGCCGCGCGTTTAGCGCTAAGTCTGATTTTATTCGTTGGAAACGGAGATGGAGGTTCGAAGTTAACAAGGCGCGAGAATCGGACAGCCGCATTTAGAGTTGCACTGGTCGAGAATATATAAACGCTGCGGGCGTTCACCGAGCGGTGGCCGGATTGTATTCATTCACACACCGAGCACGCGCTTCATCGACTTTAGAAATTCGTTTGCGTGTGCAACGCACCGTGCACTCGCAATCTCATTCGGTCGGTGTCTTTAGGGACCGGCTTTTAATTTGCCGCCAATGATACTAAAGTCAAAAAGAACGCGTTCGGTCGCGACTCCTCGAAGGAGTCTTCGAAGTTACGGCTGGCCTCCGGTTCGCGTCCGCCCGCTTGATGAGAAATGATATGGAATGCGATTAAACGCACGCGGGAGTCCGCAAGTGCGAGAGAGAGAATGGAAATTACGCAGCCGCTCTACACTTGCTCGCTTTTTCTTGCGGCTCGTCCGCTTCCGTGTGCCGCGCCGCTCTCTCGAAATGAAATTCCGCTTTACAACGATGCAGTTTACGTGCTATTGCACGCGACGCTCGCGGAGGGAATTTTTTGCACGGCGAAGTCGCGAGAAAACCGAATAAAAATACGAAAAAATAAAAGCGCGCGCGGGCAAAACAAAAGAAAGAGATGGAATAAAGACGAGAGATGCGTATCAAACGAGTAATTAATAGATTGATCGAGAACAAACGGATGGTAAAACTACCCGGACCAAAGTTCTCTTAAAATCGAGAACACACAAAAGAACTTCTGAAACAAGACAGATTAACATCAATTAATCACAGGCCATTCTTTCAAATGTAATACGAGGGGCGGTTGATAAGTATCTGAAAAGATAAGCAACAATTTATCGAGCTGAAATGTATTTATTTTTCAATACAGTCGGCTTACATACTCGATAGCGTTTTAACAAGGCCTTCGGGGAATATTTATTATCGATATCGCTGCATTTGTCATGTCACGTATGTCTTTCGTGATTTTAACTCGTACTTGTAATATATACATGTAATATATTTATAGATTTATTTATTATTTATCAATCACATAACACGACGCTCATTTGCGATTATCGATATCCTTCGGAGAACCTCAAGAAGTCTGTGGAATGTGAGCGAGACGTAATAGGAGGTACGGTCGATGTGATATCGGAGATGGAAACAATCTGTATCAATTATTCATGACCGATCTCGGCGTTCGATATGAAATTATAATCGGCCGCTCGTGCGTCAGCCGGTCAAATTAGTTCGTAGCTCCTCCCAGACGCGTGTGCGCGCTCTATACGTGGGCGGAAGTGCCATTTGTGAATCCGAAACAAAGGGCGCTGAACGATTTCATCGCACCGGACAGGAATGTAGACACACGCTATTTGTTTTCAATGCATGCGTGGAATATTCGGGGAAGCCGACACTTTTACTCTTCGTAAGCGCAGTCTTTCGAAATCTGCATCCGAGCAATTTGCATTTTCGTATCGTGATCAGTTTTGTCGCTATATTGAGAAACGATCATTTGTCTAATTCAGATGAATCGACTGTATTTATAATATTCGAATTCTTCGTTTAATCGGTATGTATCTCTTGATACATGCCGATTAAACGACCGAGAAACAGCGGCGGTCACTTGTTTACATTCCGTTGGAATGCGTTTCTGGCATAGAGGATGATATATCACGGTGACATAAAAGTGATCGCGCAAAACTAATACGAGGATCTGCACTTTGTTCCACTGTGTAAATCATACACGGAGGCAGAACGCCGTTCGGCGTTTCAGAGCCGCGACTCATTTTATGGATTCGCTTGGTTCTACTGCTCGTCACCTGCCGGCAATCAAAGTCCCCCATTAGAGCACTCATTAAGCCGGGATTAGCGCGCGGCGATATTCTTTGCTGAAAGAGAGAGAGAGAGAGAGAGAGAGAGAGAGAGAGAAAGCACCGGAGTATATTTACTACGACGTATTGCGTATCAGATTTAGCGACCGGTTGGCGAGATCGCGCACAACGCGGAAAATAATTATATTAATTATAACTATAACTTGTACACAAGTATGCATTTATTTAAGAATAGCGGCAAGATGAATAATAAATATTGTAATGGAATGCATGAATATTTTTCTAGTTTTATTAAAGATCGTCGTATTTATTGTCAACTGTCACTTCCCATTAAAAAAGAGAAGAGTTTGATAAAAAGAAACTTAGGAGGTAAGGTGCACTTCTTCGAAGATGCAGAAACGCGTTTCGGCTCAAGTGATTATTTGCCGATCGCCGAGATCGTGTGTTCCGCTTTACGATCTGGCACGAAATTGGACCCGTCATTAACATAAATGCGAGGGCGTCTCTCGTAAGAGGTAGTAGCTTTGTTGCCTGCGGCTGTCTCGTGGTCGAGCTATAGATTATGTCACGCTCATCCAGACGGAACCGCCGGTACTTTTCTGTCGACGTATATTACACGAATGAGACAAACTAATGATCTCATTTTGCCTCATTATTGTCGACCGATTGACTAATTTAACTAGAATCCAATTGTGTTCGATTTTTTTATTGCAGTTAGGCATACGCGTTACGCTTCTTTTTATCGTAGAAAAACAATTTGTTAGTTATTTATGTTTCACAAACACAACAAATTAATTTTTTTATAAAGTTACTGTGATAAAGTCGCATGAAAATAATTAAAGCTGATGACAATACTGATATTGATGTTAAAGAAAACCATTCATTAAACTTGTCACATAGATTTATTTTCAGAAAAGCTGTCACAAATATAACAAGTTGTTATTATGTTTTAATTTTTACAAATTAGTCTTTTGTTTGGAAAATTATATAATTAAATAATTTTCATACTTTATAAAGATTAAATTAATCTTTGTACAAAGAAAACTTACAAGACTGTAGAAAAATAAAACGTTCCGCTTCTGCAAAATATTTCAAGAAAAACATACGTTAGGTATTATAAAACTCGTTTTTCATTTGTTGACTTTGTCAACGCCACATAATAAAGTATTAATGGTTTTTTTATCTTACACGTTCGATGCTGCATATCCAATACCGGTACGTAGATTATTATCGCATAAATGTTTTTTATACGATATGTAAGAATCACATTGTACTGCAGTTAAGTTTTTGCTGCCATATTTCGATAAGGCGTATAATGCGACGGATCTTTGATGACTGCAGAACCCTGATGATAACGTGAAAAAAAAAATTATGATAGAACATTGTAAGTTTGTCTTTTAGATTTTGAGTTAAGGCAAACTCAATGATTTTTTTTGCAAAAATTTAACATTTAATAAAGTGTTAAGTAAATATTTATTTATAGGGAGGTATGTTTATTCTTAATAACACAATTAAACTATGTATTTAATCTTATTACCATTTTTGAGAAAAGGTATTTCTAAACTTGGACAACCGGGTTGAGGACGAAAGCCACTGTTTGCATAAAACTCCGCTGTTCCCCAAGATTGAAAGGTACCCCATATACCCATGTCCGTATGGATAATATCGATCCACGTCGCATCACTAGGTGTGAGGTAGCATCCAGGAATATAAAAAATAGAATTAGCGGGATCCAATCCTAATAATTTTTACATACAGAATTATTCTATTTGTAAAATTATTATAAATCAGGTGTAGTGCCAAGGTTGCGCACCTGTAATGCGAGGTATATCAAAATCGTTACATTTGCCGGCGAAGCCAACTATATGAGAACCTAGCGAGTGCCCGATGAGATAAATTGTCGATGTATCAAAACCGTTATCTTTAAGCACCTGTAAACTGCGAGCTAACAATCTTCCTACGTTTTCAGCTTTGTAAAAGACTTCTGGATACAATCCTTTGGAATATTTGCTCCAATCAAGTAATACCACGTTGTCCGTTCTTCCGTAACAGAGTGCTAATGCAATACTAATTTGTGTCATCCATCTCTGACATAATGCAATAGTTAACTCTAATGATTATTTTTCTGTTAAGTGATACAATACCTCGAATTATTATTTGAACATTATTGTCTTTCGGTTGTTCCATATATCCGAACGCATAAAAAATTGTTTGTTTTTTTTCTAAAACTTTTAACAGACCTTGCGGTGCCGCAATCGGATAGGCGATTGTCGCAGGAGTTTCCTTATTACTAAAAAAAAACGCATATTTGTTGTAATGTTATCAATTCGTCGATTCAATCAATTTTTAATATATAATATATTACAAACCATTTGTAATATACAAGGTCGACATCGGTCGCAAAATTGGAATCCGGCAGATCACCTATAACAAAAATTAGCGTGGTATGCAACGTTACTCTTATTGCTAGCGATACTTCCTGGTTTTGTTTGCGTGACGTTAAGTAATATAAACGAAAAATAAAGCACATATTTACAGGAACATAATGATTGACCCTGGGTTAATTGCATCACGAAATACACTGATAATGCATGAAGAGATATATTCAGTAACATCTTGCGCATCATATGTCTTTCTACAAGATAGGTTTTATATTGTACACGCACGCATATGCACTACTAAACTGCATAAACCACTCTATTCTCTTGTAACTCAAGAACTGAAACACAGTACCGCCTAGTATCTATATTTATACAGATGTTTTTTACTACCACATTCGACGCAAAAACAACTTACAAGTTTAGCAAACATAAAACATCAGCTACATTATTAATATTTAATATTTAAATCATTATTTTTCTTGAGTAAGATAATATTAGATATTACTGTGATTGATTATTTTTTTAATTTGCATTTCAGTGATCTTGTTGTATAAGCGGTTATGAAAGTCACATAAATTGATTTCGAAAACCTTGAGTTTTATTTATGAAATGGAAATAATATAATTATGAAACTTTGAGTTTCTCTTACAAAATGGAAATAATTAACGTATAATAATGCGATTTAAAATTTTGATATAATAAATTAATTCAAAAGACATTTCAACATTCAAGAGAATTTTGTATAAATGACATTTAATTTTATTACGGGCATTAAAGTCAGAACAAAGTGACGTGGAGGACTCCTATGAAGCAAAACGACGGTATCCGTTACAAGTTTACGACACAATAATTCTAGAAGCGAATTTTCCGCGCGGTAGCTTACATTACGCGCGGACGGAAGAATTATTCGTCGCGCTCACCTCGGTACTAACAATTACGTTAATTAACTCTGTCGCGTCTGGTCTTCTTTACGGGTACGTCGGCCTTCCTGTAGGCGTTGGCAGGCTTAACTAACGCACGAATATTGCCGACGATCCACGTGGCAGATACATCGCGTATATTAATAATAGTCGCGTAACGAGTATAGTTTAAGTCCGGTGTGGCCGCGCGGTGTGTCTCACTCCTGCCGGCTTATGCGCAGACTTAAACATTTGCATTGCCGATGTTGTGATAATGTTGCCTTCGCCTTTATGCGCGAGGTTGGTTGCTCGTGGCGATCGCGGCCGAGAAAAGCTCATTTATAAACACAATGATGTGTCGCTACAAGAACATCACGACTAATAAATTACGACCTGCGATATAATTCTTTTATTGTAATTGTTTAGAAATTGTAATATGAAACGATATCTATCTATACCGCTTCTATATTTTTGCAATGTCAAGTGCTAGGTAATTGGTTTTTAAATCCGCAGACACACGGTTTTTTGTTTGTCGTATTTGAAATCCAATTACAATATTTTTTTTAACATTACTCTAATGACACATCGACACTCGAACGTTTAATGATCAGAAAGAGAAATAATCGAAATCATAGTGGTGCGAGCGTGTATTCGAGAGCACACGGGCGGGTAACTATGTGGACAGTGCGCACATGATGAATTGCGCGCGAGTTGCACGTGCATCTTCCAGCTCGCATGCACGGTGTGCGCACGACGCGGAGATTAAATCGACCACTTTTTCTCTATATATTATCTGCTGAAGCCATGATCGATATTGCCAGATAAGTGCGAATTGACACGAAGCTTTTCGATATACGCATTTTTCCAACGCAATTGCTTGCTGCGTGACTGCGTCGTCGTCGTTGTCGTCTATGGCTTTTGCTGGTAGCATCTGCGAATAGCGTGTGACCGTAGCTAATGTGATCTACGCTCACACGCCATACTCGACAACGCGAAGACGTCTTGAGAGAGTTTGCTGTAGGTAGACGATAGACACAAACAAAGAATATACCTCATCTTACGTAAAAACTAAAATTTCTGCTATTACATAAGTTCGATGTAATACGTAAAAAAAACAAAATACATTAATTGAACGAAAATTCATACAACGGTAAAATTAAACAGATAGCGAGAATATAACTTTTCCTCAAATATTAAAGATGATTTGAAGATTTCTCAAAGAAATGAAGAGAAAGTCGAAGAAAATATCCGATTCTGAAAAAGTAGCATCGCGCGGTGCACGGAAAATATTCCAATTACCTATATGTCCTCCGTCTTGTGTTCGCGAAGAACTCGGTGGATATACGCGCGCGTTCTGCGTTAAATAAATAATTCCTCCGGCTAGCACCTGGTCTCTCTCTTTTTCTCTCTCGTATCGCCGCGCGTCGAACCATCCGAGTCCCCGAGTCGCATCTGCGTGCGTGTCGCATGGGCGAGATTAATAAATCGCGCCTCTCCACCTTTCACTCGCGCCGACGCGCGTGCTGCCTGCGCAAAAATCTACGGGTAAGCCCATTTGCCGTAGGACCGCGTAAATCACCGTCATTGTCTTGTTGCTTTATTACTCCTGTCCAGTGGGTTTCTCTCGCGCGGCCGCTGCCACCGCGAGGGACGAGCAACGCGTTCCACGCGCGCGCGACACACAACTCAGGTGTGCACGTAACTTTTACACCGTGACGCGTCAGATGCACGCACGTACGCACGCATCGGAGCATACGCACGTGTATGTACATGTATGCGCGTACACGCCAAGTGCGCAGAGGCGAGAGCACGCGGAGGCCGCGCGCGACGAACCACACGAGGCGCTAGGGGTTTAAGTTAATTCAACCGGCTCGCCTCCCAAGTAGCCGCGCCGCGGAAAACGTGAATCGCTCGTCGGAAGTGCACGGATCGTTTCTGTATTATCCCACGGCGCGCGGCGGCGCAGAAGAAACTGCGGCGCAATGGTGGCGGTGGTCGTTGCCGCGGCCACGGTCGCCGCCAACAGTCGGGGATCTTTGATCATCAAGGGGGGATTAGAGGTGGATGAATATAAGTCAGCTCTCCTTCTCTTCTTTTCCCTTTCTGCTCCTCCATCCCCCGGTCCCTTCACCCTACGCGAAAATGACTAATGCGTTTCGCGTACCCGAGAATTACCGCGGGGATAATGCGAAGGTATGGGAGTCCCGTCTGTCGGTGGCGCGCCTCGGGACGTATTATGTATGGTAGCCTAATTTTATTGCGCCATTCGCACACAGGGAACACGCCGCGCGCGGGATTCTTTTTCGCTATGGAGATTACGACGCGCTACCCTCTCGACTAATATCGGAAATTATCTCCTCTTTGGTACACATATTCGCGAGATACAGTCGTCGCTGCCGCCGCATAATAAATGGCTTCTTTTGCAAGTGTGCGCTCAGCGCGGCAGCGCGCATCGTTGTTGTTACATCGTCTTTCCTATCGATATATATTCTGACGATTTAGCGCGCGCTCCGTAAAAGGCCCGAATGTGCGACGCCAAAGCATCCTTGCTCCGCGAACCGAGGAGAGAACAGGCATCGACACGGTACACCGTTAACCCAACCCAGGACTTCTGCATGAAGCAGGAGAACGAGAGGAAGGTCGCGAACGATATCCAATGACATGCCGATTCCGCATGAACGGGCAGAAAATACGACGCTGTATCGTTTTCCCCACGACCAATCTTTCTTCCCCCTCTATCTTTGGTCATTTCTTCTCTCGTTCTTGTGCTCGCGCGCGACTTCTTTCTCTCTCTCTCTCTCTCTCGTTCTTTGAGAACATACTTTACGACTCAGGAAACGAAATGGCAAGTGCAGACTTATTTGCAAGATCCACCTAAATCTAACTCACGATCGTGGACATCGTGTAATGGAGTCGCGAGTTCTCTTCGAATGAACTTGATTTTGTTGGCCTCGAATTATACGCTGCTGAATAATTACGCCCGTCGTCACGAAGGATTTGAATGCATAGCGTGTCTTTTGCAAAAGATATTGTGTTCCGATTTATTTCTGGCAATAATGTATTCCCGATAATATTTTTCAATCTGTCGGGACTATCGAAATTACGTGCCACGAGAGAAAATTTGAATACAGAAAGTGCTTCATTGACGTAACTTTAATGTAACGTGTAACTTTAATTTGCAAACTTCAGACGGTGAATTAAACCGTAAAAGTATTTAACTATAAAATAAGAAAGTTTTTGCGAAAGAGAGAATTTTATAAATTCTTGTAATTCCTTTTGATATAAAAAAATAATAAAACCACAATAATGGTAATTCAAACTCACGCGATGAATTAAAACAAATAATATGCGTTTTGAGTTTGCCACAAACAATTTTCTTCATTATCATAGCGCGTAGCACACTAACTGCGCAATCGTCCTTGCTGAAAACTTGCTCTCGTCAGGTGTCCGCAATTATACTCGAGATTACGCTCAGATGTGCTGCTGCGATAATGAGCACGATTACGAGAGTTTCGCGTCTCGCCAGAGAAGAATGATTTAAGGAAATTTTATTTCCACGCCGTAAGATTTCATTCAGTCAATTCGCATGACAATTGCAAATTTTACTTATATCTGTTCTATTCAAATATGTGTTGTCAACATTTAATACATATAATTTGTTTACATAAAAAATATGTATAATGTTTTGTTTAAATTTTTAATATATGTATATTATTTTTTACGTTAAAACTAGAGTTTATTTAGTAAAGTATATGTCGTCTGAATTCACATCACTTGTTTCGTTTCTTTAACACACTGACGATATCGCAACTTAATGCTCTACTGATCATCTTAACCGGTCGAAGCGCGATTACAGTAATAATAACTACTCGAAATAAGCGCAGGCAGACTGTTCTTTATTTATTCTCCGTTACACCCCGATATTCTTGCGACCAAAGGGCGTGTTTGCAATCAGAGTTTTGCCAGATAAATGCGCAATTTGAGTTTTCGTTAAAAACATATTTTCTGTGTAACATCATCTAAATTCAAACGCGCGCGTATCACTGAGAAATTCCGGTTGTATCACGCGACATGATGAAAAATCCCGACAAATTCCTGACGAATGTGAGACACGAGCGATCAGATCTGTAATATGCTTGTCGTATAATCAGATTCTGCACTGCAATAACTTCGGTTTACGTCGTCGTATTTGATCGGTTACGACACGAGATCAAATCCACGAAATGTTACGACGTACTAAACACATTGTAAAGCAAGTCTAGCGGAGACACGCAGGATTGAATATGTATCATGACACATGGATCATAACCATAACTCCGCGATATTTCAATCTGCTTGATTAACTTTGGCATTTCGGCGTAGATCAGTCAGATTCGATGTATTGAGAACGCACGTTTATCATAATTCCAGAGTTAATATCAGAATATTACGTAAGAATCGATCAGATATGAAAGTGACTCTTTAACTCTGACCTTCCTTCTGTCAAATTTGTGTCGGAAATCTCTTTAGTTAGTTCTAATTTGCGGCAACGACAGAAAATTCGAGACGATCGTGTGTATTATAATTAAATGCAATGTAATCAACCCATTTAATTATACTTCATCAACTTCAGCACGTGAAGTCTAATTTAAGTCCGTTTCATTAATCAGCTAGAAGAAGTTTCCTCTGGATCAAATATCTACTAATCACGTTCTCTAAGAATTATGCGAGAGTATATGCCAGAAAGTTAAGCTCGAGCAAATATTAATTAAACTAGCTGCATGTAATTACACTTCATCTTATCCGGCGAATCGATTTAAATTTGTCGAGACGCGTTCTCGTTGAGAGGCGAAAAAGCCGTTACAACTTAACCGCCCGATGGATGCCACCGACGGCGTCACGATGCGCGAAAAAAAGGGTGTGAGAAGACGCGATGCAGCAACCTGCTGATCCCACGAGAGAGCTCCGGCATTTACGGTCGGCAGCGGCGTCGGACGCTGACAACGTTAGTAGTCTCTACCACAGCATCCCCGGTGTTTTCTTACACGCTGCTGCGCGGGATGCTGCGTACACACGTGCCCGGGCTTCCACACATGTCGTCAGTGTTCGGCGTGCGAACACGAATGACGGGGTCGAGAAGCTTCTCATGTGGGTGCGCCGCATCGTTCGCGTGTGGTAAGGACGTTCAGTCGGTCGCGCTGAGAGAAAACGAAGGTAGATTGGCGCAAGCGAAGCAATGCGAAAGAGAGAGAGAGAAAAAGAAAGGGTGCTGCATGCGCGTGCTGTAGATGTGTGTGTGTGTGTGTGTGTGTGTGTGTGTGTGAGAGAGAGAAAGAGAGAATGAGAATGGGACACAAGGGGCGACAGGGAACGAGGGATACACCTCAACCGGAGAGCGAAACGAGTCAACCGAGACCGGAGAAAGAGAGAGAGCAGTGATCCTCGGTCGCGCGGACTAGCATTAGTAGTAGTAGTTGTTGTTGTTG
>QVOB01008104.1:10000-23853 GCA_014839585.1 Pseudomyrmex concolor | reverse complement strand
ATATCGGTTCTATATCGGTTACGGTTACAGGTAATAATATTCATGTTTTGGTTATATTTCAAGTCTACATATCCGAGAAAAAATGGAAAATTATATAGAGAGACACTGAAAGAGACTTTGAAAGAGACTCTGTGAGAGACTTTGAGAGAGACTGTGAAAGAGATTCTGCGAAAAACTTCGGAGAAACTCTGAGATATATTTTGAAAGAGACTCTGCAAAACACTCCGAGACAGATTTTGAAAGAGACGTTGAAAAAGACCCCGCGAGAAATTCCGAGAGAGACTCGGAGAGAGACTTTGAAAGAGATTCTGGGAGAGACTTTGAAAGACACTCTGCGAGAAACTCTGAGAGAGACTTTGAAAAAGATTTTAAAGAGATTTTGAAAGAAACTGTGCAAAAACTCTGCGAGAAACTATGAGAGAGACTCTGAGAGAGACTTGATTTTATCAATATGATCATATCCAACTTATATATCGTAAATTATGTACGTTTGTATATGATTTCATATATTTATATTTGATCATATTGCGCCAAATTTTGGATCTAATTTTATACAATCACATAAAATCATCCAACTTATATACAATCATATCTAACTTATATAAAATCATATTCGACTTATTTATAGGTTTACACAATCATACAAAATCACACTCGATATAGAACCGATACTAGAACCATAACCGAAAAGAACCGATATAGAATCGATATAGAACCGATATCAGAACCGATGTTAGAACCGTAATCGAAATTGATATCTTCATGAATTTCGGTTCTTTATAACTGTTATAGAAAATAAATTTTCTTTGAAACTGTTTCAGTACTAACCGATATATAACAGTTTGAAACAGTTATTTTTGAAACCTTTTCGATTTCTGCTTCTGAGAGACAAGTTTTTTTGCAAATTGCTATAATTAAAATTTATCATCGCTGTGATATATTAATTAATTATATTTTTTATAAAAAAAAAGCTCTTCTATTGTTTTTCTTTTAATTAATTCTATCTCGTCACGAGAAGAAGCGACGCGGAAACCGAGAGAAATCCACGCTAGGGCAATCAAGAAAAGAACGTTGACACGATTACACGATACTGTCTAATAGATGGAGGGTCAAGGGAGCTCAAGGAGAAAGAAGCAGAACGATGCTCTGCTGTGGGCAACGGAGGCAACGGGCGTGGTGGAAAGAAATGGTTAAGGCCGCCAAGATTAGGAGCGAAGGGATCGCGGGTCTCTCCGGGGCGAATAGAGTAGAATAAGATTGATGCCGGCGAGTAAATTGAACGTTACGAGTGACGACAGTGCGACAAAGCTCGCAAATAATTCTTCGCCGCGGCCGTAATTTATTTTTCGCGCGGAATGGAAGCTTCTCGCGCGCGCGCGCGCGCGATCTATACGAAAGCGCCTTCGTGTCGCGGCGCGATTTGTTCATTCGGTATTCGTGGAAAGCTCCTCGTTCGCCGGATAAAATTGAAGACTTCGGCGTGATAAAAGATGCGGGTCCGCGGCGAGAACGGATTTTCCTCCGTGCTTACGGACGGGAGAAAAAATTATGCGCATTCGCGATACGAATATTATACACCAGCGCCTGGATTCGCGCCATTCGCTGCAAACTCGATTCCGAGTCGCATAACCGATTCACATCGTTGACTCTGACGTTTAAAACTGGGCACGCGAGATTTTCAGAACACAGGTTTTTGTAATGGCTCACCAGGAAATTCGGACTCGGCTGTCTTTAACGCCAAGGCCGTCAATTCTGGTAGAGGCGTTGTACGGAAACGCGTGTTTTTTATCGACACTTTGCGCCAGTGGAAAATGGAGAGGAACGTTCTCGGACAGTAGACTTTGGTATTATAAAATGAAGACTGGACCGTAAAAAAAAAAAAAAACAAAAAAAAACAAATTGGAGCGGAAGACTTTTGGGCCGCGTCCAAGTTTTCTGTAGATCTCGCGGCGATGTATACTGTGAGGGAATAAATTCGAGAGAGTTGAGAGGACGCTGCGAGAGGACGCCAAGTCGACTCCTTCGAGGTTTTCTCGAACTTGGAAAATAATTGATGACACGTTGCGAGGTAGAATTCGGAATCAAGTCGGATTAAAAGATCAGAGATAGTGTGCCCGTGGTTTTCTATTTTGGCGAATTTGCGGGAACGGTGAGGAAAGAGACAGGGCGGGAATAATTTAATGAGAGGAGTATTATCGGCGGTCGGTGCTTACTAATGTAAGCGATAAGAACAGTTTAAACGAATTCAATGAAGTCGCTCGTCCTACCTGTGAATTTAATGCCGGCAAAGTAGCGAAAATAAAAGAAAAACGAAAAAAAAAGCCACGCCACGTGAATAAAGGACGAATTAAGGGACTCAAAGTGAAGGGGAAGATCAAAAGAGATACCCCGGCGACAGGATCTTGGTATTCCGCGCGTCTTTTGTAACTTTTATTCCTGTACGTGCGAGAGAAAGCGCGTTTTCAGAAAGAACAGAAAAATTAGCGCAAGGAATGAGTTAATTTGTCTGAGAGTCGGTCTTGAAAAGAAAGAATAATTTTAGTTAACACGCTACTTCGTGTAGCTTACTAAATGCGTTTTTTACTACTGCTTGAGTTTTTTCGTTCAAGAAATTCTTGAGGAATCTCGCAAACATTTAGAGAGCAAGAGAGAGAGAG
Source organism: Pseudomyrmex concolor (assembly GCA_014839585.1). Taxonomy (NCBI): domain Eukaryota; kingdom Metazoa; phylum Arthropoda; class Insecta; order Hymenoptera; family Formicidae; genus Pseudomyrmex; species Pseudomyrmex concolor. The sequence goes on along the minus strand of QVOB01008104.1, from coordinate 21,196 downwards.
AGCTTATGAAAACTTCAGAAAATTTCTTTTTCTTTCTACGCAGGCGAGTAAGATCCGAAAGAGTTAAAAACTTGGAAAATCGTATGCATCCGTCTTGCGAAGCCGTTTCTGTGGGAGAATGTTGCAAAAGGACGATATGGTGGCGTGGGAATTAGAACACTACCCAAGGAAGATTTCGCTCGCAAAAGAGAGAGAGAAAGAGAGTTTCTTCGAGACGGTGCAGTGCGCGATGAAAATTCTAAATTTTAAGCCGACGAAATTTCACGCTCGCGAAATTTTCAACGGAATCGCGACACCGTCTCACCTCTCTCGCTCTTTGGTATTCTTGAGAATTCAGTCGGAGAGGACGTTTGAACGAATGAGGGGAGACTTGCTCTAATGTCGACGTGTCTCTTGAAAGTGCAGTCAGATAGATACGAGCAAGGTAGGTCGAATCACCGAACTGTGAGCGAACCGTAAGTGGTTTCAATTTAAGCAACGTTGTAAGAAACATCTTAGATCCATTTTTCGTGCGCTATTTCGCGTACGCTTTAATTCCCGAAAGAAAGACATCAGGGGAGAGAACGAATCAAGAAAGCGTAAGAAGGACACGGGTTTACGACGTTTTCCCGTCTAAGAAAATCTTTTTCACCGAGGGCAGTCCGAATTTCCGAGAAAAGATTCGGAGAACGTGTCTTCTCCCGTCCTCCTGTTCTTCCTCGTGTCTCTGACAGATACGGAGAAAATGAAGGGAGAGAAACTAAAGAGATTTCCGGAAATTGCGCGAGGCGAATTCCGAAAATGGATAAAACTAAACACCGTTGTGCTGAGAGAAGCTCGCACACGCGGGCAGGACAGAAAGTTCGAAATATTTCGCACAGACGAAAACTTCCGGTGCCGTTTCCGCGGCCGCTCGAACAGAGAGTCGGGAGAAGAGAAGAAGAAGAATATTCCGAAAATGCACTACTCTTTCTCTCTCTCTTTCTCTTTCTCTCTCTCTCTCTCACTCTCTCTTTCTCTTTTAAGACGAGAAAAATCAGAGCGCCTTATCTAGATAGGCCGCCATTCCGCCTCGTAGGAGAGGAACGAAGGAAACGCTCGTGCGACAAAAATCCAAGGCGGAAAAAAAGGACGAAGACGACGAAAAGAAAAAGGAGAGGGGAGATAACTGCTGTATTAAGATTGCTAATCTAAATGAACGCTCGTTCCGGTCCAGCGGCGGTTTATCCCCGGCCATTCTTTTTTTTTAAACGTCTTAACGGCATTCTCAATGATCGTTAGTCCAAGTTTTCGGCGACGAGAGTGATCAATTCTTTCGAGACTTAGCTTCGGTAACGAAATTCCATTTCTGGAAACACGATAATAGCGATCGATCGGCCAATTAACGCAATTCGCATTTAATTTTTCAGCAGATCCGACAACAGTCAACCCCCGACGCGAGCTAATCCGCCAAATCCAAAAGGCGCGCAACGGTAATTACTGCGTATATTCTGTTCCGTTGCCTGGCGTGTTAAATCCGTGTAACAAACTACACATCTAAATGCGCATAACGATGAGCACAGTTATCAACCACAGAGCTATTAGTATTTCTATTTTTGCTTAAAAAGAGATCTAAACTCTCTTTACGAGTGGGTTTTAAATGATATCTAACAAGAGGATCAGAAACAGTTGGCGTAATTTTCAATCGTCGTGCGATTATCTTATCTGTCATTGTTTAAGACTTGAAAATGTGATAAAAAAAAAAAAAAAACACGCGCGATCGCCATCCATCGATCAATCGGCGCGAGCTATCGCGATGAGAACCAACTTTCCAACAGATCGAAAGCTTGAAAGCAGGCCAAACTGCGTGCGCGAGCGAGCGTTATTTAAAATTGAAATATCGAGAGAGTGCTTCGCAAAGAAGCGGTTTAATTGAATTTAGATGTATTCCGCGGCCAAATACCGTATCGCGTCGACTCGCGACAATCGGCCGAGCTATTAAATCCGGCCGAGCTCCGACTTTAATTTCGCCGCGTGCGGAACGGGAACGCTTTTTACCGCGGCCGCATCGAATAATTTGGCGGACGCACGTTGACAGATATGCGGGGATTGGAAGCGACGCCGAGCAAATAGAATCGGGCGTGACGAAATTAATTACTTTTTTCCCCTCTCTTTCTCACACCCTTTCTCCTTCTCTTCTTTTCTCAAACCCCAGCGGAGAGAGTCGCCTACACTCGTACACCTACTTTGTTCGATTCCCTCTTTTTTGCGTCTCTCGTTTCACCGGCCCCACTACGCCCCGCGCTTTCACGCTCGGTTCTCATTAGAACGATTCGTCCGGCTGGTTTACTCGGCAGCTTCGGCAAGTCAAACGTTGTAATCGGAGCGTGTCCAGTCGTTGTTAGTCTAACTTTTTTTTTTTTTTTTTTTTTTTTTTTTTTTTTACGTTTTTTTGATGCTTGATTTGACTCTCAGTCGGTACGTGTTGAATAATCGAAAAGTCTTACGCGGTGTGTGTAATTACAAACCTCTAGCTCTAATAGAAAGTAAATAGAAGTCGGTAATGCGATAACGTGCGCTCGACAGCAATTTACAAGCAAGTGGACGCAAACAACACAATTGTACACAACAAATCACAAAGTTCGTTGTAGAATTTACAGTTAACGTCAATTTTTTTGTCAACACTTGCGAATTTCAATATCGACCAGAGTATTCTAGTGCCGATATGTACGCCGTATTGACTCGGTAACGTGTAAATCGACTCGCAGATTCCTGGTCGATAAGCGATGCTTTTAAAAGTGATCTCATATGAGACTCAATTGTTATAGCAGTTTTAGCGTTCAGATTGAGCCATTTTGTAAGCGGAGAATTAACCAGTCTGTGTGTGTAAATGCGGCACAATTAATAATTCACTGTCGAAATGTTCAACAATCGAGTTGCTTTCTCGCATTTTTCGAGACTTCCTCTTCTCGGTGCGATGCGGCGTAGTCGAGACGCGCTTTCTTCCGCCTCGCGGTCCACGATCTTTCGACAAGAACGGTGAAGCAGGTGCGTCGGGAGAGAGAGAGAGAGGAAGCGGCGTTTTCTTCGAGGTGGCGGAGGAAAAGGAGTGGTTGACGGGTGGAGTAGTTCTCGCAGAAAAGACCGAACGAGCTATGAAATACGACTCAGCTATCCTCCAACGCCAACCGCCGTCCGACGTTTCTGGAGGCGTCGGCAGTCACCTAATGCGGATACAATGGTCGACAGTTGTTGCCGGCGCTTCTTGCGTGTCGCTTTTTTGCGCCGCGCCGAGCGCAACGGGCCAGCTGCGTTCCTTTCTCGTCGCGACAGCGGGAAAAATTCATTCGCGTCGCGGTTAGGCGCAAGTCTTTTGCAAGCAGCTCTCTCTCTCTCTCTCTCTCTCTCTCTTTCTCTTTCACAACAAAGAGGTTAATTAACCGGCGTCTTCGTCTCTTTTATGTTTTTAATTTCTCTATAATTGACAATTTCCATTTGCGGCATAAGCCGAGAAGAGAAGAACAGCAAAATAACGAGTAAAAAATAGCTGTTCTTTATAGCCATCGCGATACAGCGCGAGATGCAAGCTGAAAGAGCCTTGAAGCTTAAATCACGGGAGCGAAAGTGTATAAGTGAAACGTATAAAACCATTACGGTTATCCCGAGGTAAAGCCGGCAACGTCATTAGGATCCGCTCGATGGTCGTGACCGTATTGTTGCCGCACGTTTGTGAGTCGCCGCGTTCTATTTTCACATAACGCACACACATTTCCCCGAGAGAGTAGGCTTTCCCCTCGCGGTCGTTTTATCGATACGAACGACGCCCGCGTGCCTGCAGATCGCCTGATTACGCTCTCCGGAAAATCATCAACGAACTTCCTCAACATCCTCTCCGCTTGCGCCCGCCTCGTCCTCGCCCGTTTCTCGTCCTTGGAAACTTCCTCGTTTCAGGCGCGAGCGTGGCCCCGCAAAGTAATTATGTAGCCGACGAAACATCCAATGCGGGATGCAACACAACTAGAAATACGTGACGAGATGTGGAAATTGGATACTCGCGTTTCTCTGTCGTGCGAGAAATTCTCGAGAACATTACGCAAAGCGCCAGACAATCTGATATAAATGGTAAAATCACTTTTCGATAATCAATCAAGACTTTTTTTTTCGCAATTTTCTCTCTTTTCTTAACTTACTCTTGTATAACGCACGAATATTTGGTTTTCGTTTTATTTCAAACAAACAGACTAAGCTGATGTACATTAGTATGCAGATGTTATTTTTATCAATAAATGCGCGTTTAGTGCTCAGTTTACGCGTTTTTCGCCAATTACGTAAAAGATTTGCATATTAGTATCTCAATTTTTATTTTTCTTTTATATACTTTTTTGTATTTTTGTATACACATATATAATATGTATATATCATAATAAATATTATATATATTTGTGATAATAAATATAAGTAATACTATTACTTATTTGAAGCAATGGTATATTGAAATAAACTTAATTTATTATTGGATTTTATTATTATCTTTTATTGATTTATTTATGTAAATATATAGTTTTTGTTTATATATATTTTTGAGTGATACATACATTTGGATAATATAGTATTAATATATATAGATATGATATATATTTTGTATTGATATATGTATATAGATACACGATATAGATATTAGATATGATATAGATATGATATTTTCGGAAAAGGGAATGTTTCTTAAATGTAAAATACTGCTATTACTCAACTACTTTATGAAAATATATATAATATATATATACAATATATATATGTATATATATATTTAGTATATATAATATATATATATGTTTAATATGCATATGTTTACAATACATATGTTTAAAATGCATATGTGTGTTTAATATTCGCATGAGATTATTTGAACATTGTCAAAAGCATTCCTTTATTCATGTCTTACAATTAGTCATTTTTTTTGGTTTAATCATTTTCCGAAAATACTTTTTTATTCTTGATCGTTACCAGCTTGTCCGACAGCTAAATGTTTCCTAAAGTGATCTAAAATAGCATGCGCAAGCTCCATATTGTCTTCAAACACCGGGAAACGATTTGTATTTTTATACAAAAAGAAAAAAGTTTCGTTATTTTCTTCTACGATATTTTTCTCGATTGTTTTTAATTTTTCCGGAAGAAAAAAAAAAAAAAAAAAAAAAAAAAAAACCAACGTGTATAAGATGTCGTACGAATCGTCTTACGAATAGGTATATCTAATGCTTTTTGATTACGGATTATACGTACATTACAATACGATCCATGTGATAAGTGAATTTGTGATATCTGTAATATGCTTGTAAACTGTCACTTATTTTATTTGTTGGGCAATACATCAGAATATTACTAACTAAGATAGAATATTCGTTAATATATGTAAATATTGTGACGCAATGAGGATTCCTTGTGCCATTTAATAATTTGTCGAGAAAATAGGCTATTAAGCTGACAGGTGAATTCATCAGACTAAGTACTGAAAACAACACATTATATTTAAAACAACACTAGATTCTTAATTATTATTTTTTTTAAGGGGGAAGGATAACCTATTAATGACGAATGATGTATATCTTTAATAAAATTTAAAAGAAAGTTTAAAATTGTTTTACGTATAAAGTTACGTAATAACAGAAGTACGTCACATACGAAGTGTGTTTATGGATGCTGAAGGAAATGCTTTATCATATTTGCGTTCTAACTGTATGGACTCTCTTTCCAGATCCTTGCGGCGTTTGATTGTTTCTAATAGATACTCAGGCAGACTCGGCCAATGTCTAACTTGGCACAGAGCATAATGCACACCCAGTATACTAAACATAATTGAAATAGTTTGCATTATTATACGCATACGCCATGAAGAAAAATGTGTGTAATATTAATATCATTTAAAGCGCATGTATATATGAACTTACTTCTCCGGATGATTCATCGCCATCGTGGCGGCGACAAGGGAGCTCCAGTCGTCGCAATGAACGTAAAACCGATCCCGTTTAAGCTTTTTCATAAGTTTAATTAAAATTTCGCCTATGCTTTCGCATGTTAATTTATCATTTTGTTTCTCAGGGACGCCTGAGAAACCGAATCCAGGCAAGGAAGGTGCTATCACTTCAAATATAAAATCAGTTGTCTTTCTTCGAGTAGTCAATAACGGTATAATGTTGTAAAATTCTATTACGCTACTAGGCCATCCGTGTAACATCAACAATGGCACAACACGTTTGTCCATAGGATTATTTGGTTTCACATAGATAAAGTGAATATCTATTTCTAAAAACAAAAAATTGAAGAAAAGATTGCAATATAAACTAACGTGAAATTTTTAATTTCTTTCTATTATTATAGTTTGTTTTATTTCATTTTACGGAATAGAGTGTTTATTATATTTTGTTCTTTTCGTTTTTTCTTTAACAATATTTTCTTTTAATTTGTGAAAGTTTTTACCTTTTGTTATATAATGACTGATATCAACTGTTATATATTGTGTATTGCGTGTATTGTTACTTTACATTTTTGCATTAAATTAATGAAAGTCTGAGTGATCAAAGTGAGAGAGGAGGCACAACAAAAGAGAGAGAGAAAAACAATATAAAACATATATATATATATATATATATATATATATATAATCAAAATTAATTAATTATTATATATTACAAGTAAATTAATTATTATATATTATTATATATTATTATTATATATTATCAAATAGACACATTAAAAATATTGTTACATTAAATGACAGTTTTTGTTGGACTTGTCGCATAAAAAAAATGTATAAAACTTTTTTTATCGAAAGTGACTTTTCTTACAACAAATATCATCAGTGAAAGGTCTTGAAAAAGCAAACATGAATGTTCTAAATAATTATAACGGCTTTATTACATTTTGGATGTCATAACGATTTTATCAATATTTTATTATGTATGAACACGATTTAAAATTAACGCGTAATAAATTTTCAACAATGATTTTGTTGTTTCTCAAGATGAATTGAGCTGAAGGTATGGAGCTGAGTTATACGTGACACGCGTGATCACTGTTTATATTCTATTGTACACGTGCCCTCCCCCCCTCCGACTTTGCCATCTCTGTTATTGTGTAATCTCTCATTTTATAACTTGTTGACTTGAAATTTAATAAATATTTTATTTTTATATAGTTGATAAAGACCCAGTATATGATATACATATAATGGTATAATGGTAAAGACATACTGCTTATAATTCTTTTTGTGTATTATATTAATGAATATTTGATTAAAGTGATTTTAAACGTCTGTATTCTTTTACTCAAGATCTTTTTCATTAATTGTATTTGCGTGCATTACTGAGCGTGTTTTTAATTAAATGATTTTTTTAATAGTAAAAAATAATAGAATCGACTAAAATTAAAATGTATTAATACTATATTATTATATTAACGACGTATTAACTACTATTTTTTTAGTTAGATTCTGTAATAAATGCGAGCATTGCAGAACAAATTTTTAATTTTAATTGTAAAATTTGTGTTAATTAAATTGTGAAATTAATTTATAATTTCTTTAACTTGTAAAGAAATCTAGAAAGATTTTAACATAAAATTTCTCACTACTTATTGTTATAGTTGTCTCTCTCTTCTTCTTCTTTCTCTCTTATAAATTACTGTTTAAACAAGTTAATTTCATAACTTTATGATATTAATATAAATATTAATAATTTTTATATTGTATTCTTACTATTAATCTTTGTCATAAAATGTTGATAAGTGTTAATGTATTCCTCCTGTTTATAATAATTATCAAGATATGACAAATATTTTATAATTTTACATAAATGTTCGGTGATATCACATTGTATGTCTTTAGGATGTCGAAGTTTCAAGTTCTCATTTTGTCGAAGAAATGTCAATCTTTGTAACTCTTTTCGTAAATTCTTTATATCTGCTCGTGTTTTCTGTAAATAATTTTTTCCAATTACGTTTAACTATCGATCAATTGTTTTTTATTTTATTAAAGTGTCATTTCTAATTGATGAATATGTTGGTCATAATCCACTAGACTTACCTTTCCAGAAAATGAAATTTTACACGGTGTAATTCTATTTTTTGATGTGAAATCAATTCCAATATATTTCGTGACCAAACCACTCAAACGGTTCTTATCTTCAGGTATTATCCGTAAGGTTATCATAATGTAAAAAAATTTTGTTCAAATTTGCACTTTAATAAACAAATATTTTGTCTTACTTTAAATTGAGCAGACTTGATTTTATATATACAAATACTTTCTTGATGCTTTCTATAACGATTTCTGAAACGTCCGAACTGAAACGTTGTTGCGCATACACTGCGAGCCACAAGACTATTTCGAATATTTGCCACGTAATGATTAGGTTTACAAAGCTTCTCAAGAGTGGGACGAGAGTTCTAAGATAACGATTCGTATTATCGAATATATAAAGAATGTTCATTTAAAAAGTTTTCACCTCGATATCTTTTATAGAATATGCTGTGTGTGAAAAAATGTTGAACATAAAAGTTGGATAAAAAAAAAAAAAGAAGAGTTTTGAGAGGGATGTATGATAGTGACCTTAAAAAACTATCTAACTACTAAGTAAACTTCTGAAAGGAATTCTTTCACTTTCGCATTTACTTTAGTAAAGTTCGACTATATAATTGTATATAAATTTTCTTAATGACTGACTTATTTCATCTGAAGCTGGTGATTATTACTTCTGATAAAACCTTTTCGAGCTAAAACCTTTTCAACATTACTTAGAGTCATGTTCTCATGATGAAATGTGAGAACAAAATTAATTGAATTTGTGTTTCGTTAAATTTTATGCAAGTAATTACTATGAGTGCGATATTTATTCTATTTCAGAAAATATTAGTTTACATGATTATTAAAACCACAATTTTTTATTAATGTTGTTTAGATAAACTTAGCATTTCTTCTTATGTTTCTTCATTCTGCACTAGGTGTAATATTACTAAATTCGTTATTTGCATTAGAAGTCGCACACTCTCATTACCGTTATTTATAAATTGATGTCAACCAATTCCGAGCAGCGTTGCGGTTGCCTGATGTTTTTCTTACGAATTTTCTACGTTTCGTATTGAAGCGTAGTTTTGCGCACGCGAAAGACTATTTGCCATGTAGGAATACTGTCGTGCTGTGTAATAGTTCACAAACAGAGGTTTGTTTTTTGACCGACACGACTTACAATACATGTATGGTATGTACAACAATGATTCGTGGATGCTGTCGAGTGTATATACAATAACAACAGAAAACACATATAACTTGCTTAACTTGAATTTATTTTTTTCCAAAATACAGTGAAAGACGACGGGGGTGAGTTGCGTATGTCAAAGAGAAAAGCTTGTTGTCACGTGTGAAAAACTGATCTTGCGTTAATATCTTATTAAACAATTAAGATAAATATATCCGAAATTATCTACACAAAAATGTGTCTCAAAAAAGCAATTTGAATTGAATTCTTAAAAAATGTACATTGCAATTTTGAGATAACGATCGCTGTTCCCACGCAACGCAAAAACGGCGGAGCGTTGACGGATAAGCGAGAAAAGTCTCGCGAGCGTTTATTCGCTCTTGAAACCACGTATCTGTCTTTCTTTCTTTCTCTTTTCTTTTCTCTCCTTCTGACATGCCGGCAAATAAGCTATGTCGGGAACAGTTTCCGTGATAGCACGCCGTCGTACACAAGGTGGTTTATAACCGGCGCTTCTTCCAGCATAAAAACGCGCACGATCGCCAATGGTTAACGCCAGAATGTCGCTGGTGAACGTTCCTGCACTTTATTCCTTGTTCGCAGGTTTTCTCTCTCACTCTCTCTTTGCTCGTGTTCTTCTCCCTTTCTCCGCATTGTCATTTCTCCCGGATTTTATATGTCCGTCGTCCACGCCGACACCCCCTTTGCCTCTTTCGCTTTTTACTGCCGAACAATACACAATTCTATCGTTTCGCGGAAATACGTACCGGGTTGAACACAAGCGCGATTGTAAATCGCGCGACGCGGGTGGCTTCGTTCGCGACCACGAGGTTCACCTCGAGTGCAAGCACGAGAGGTGTACCTCTATCGAGTGATCGAGAGTGAATATATTTTGTGGTGCACAGGAGGAGGGTCTCAATACGGAAACTTTATGAACATCGAGTCACTTGTTATCTCTTTCGCGAGAGAGTGAACTCTTCGAAATTCTTCCTGCCTCGGTACACTATCGTTTTCTCTCGCGGGAATCGATAACGCAATAATCAATTTTGAAACTAACTCAAATAAGCTGACACGTTTGGTGTAGTAAATGGAAAAGGCGCGATTAGATTTTCTAAAGTGTGTCATGTTTTTGGCGACTGATAATTTGGATTGAAAAAAAAAAAAAAAAAAATAAAATTGAAATCCAATCTGACAGCGCGTATATTATACGCGCAAGTTTAATGTAAATATCTTTGACGACTTATATATTGTGGATTGTGGTCGGCTCAAGATGGATAATTTTTCCTGGCGTATGCGCGATATACGGATTAATTTTTATTTATATCCCGGAACGTTGTGTCCCGGAACGACGGTGTGTGTTGTCGTTCTACCCAGCGTTTTAGCAAGCGAACCGCAGCCTCCCGTAAATATCGCATGGGCGCACGCATTTACGTACGTTCGCAAACTGCAGTTTGGCAAACGTCCACTTCTAAATTCGAATTTACGTGGCATCGCGGTAAAGCTGCGCCCCGAACATTATTTTAAATCACCGTCTATCGCCGGTATTGATCGCGCGCGTTTTCGCTCTGGCGAGAGATATATATCGGAACACACGCGCGCGAACAACGTAACGAATTAAGTTTATTGCGTTACACGTTCGCGCGTAACTTCGACATACAGAAAAATGCATGTTTTGGCATTAGAATGGGAAACTGGGAAATTATTAAAGAGCTGAACAATGAGCATTTGCTCTCCCCACAGCAATAGCACGCGGCGGGATCAATTGTAATCGACTATCGCATAAATAGTTTACGTGTCAACAATTACACGCTCGGTACATTTTGTATCAGTTAGCAAACACGGTTTCTCTATAAATAAATGTTATTATATGTTACTTTTTGTTTACTTTGCATTGTTATCTCAAACGGCATAGATTTATGAATTTTTCACTGAGTAACGCGGTGAAACAAATAGAGCAAGCGAAAGGACAAAGTTCAGTTATGCAATTTTA
>QVOB01008104.1:0-7500 GCA_014839585.1 Pseudomyrmex concolor | reverse complement strand
TTCCATTTTGTACAATGTCCATGCTATGTCCGCAGGACGGCGCGGGACAATAGCACGGAAGAACCGTATCCCATTGTAGCTCTCTCTCCCCCTGTTCTCCCCTTTTCCCCTTTCTACCGGAGTTCCCTTCCGACCGCCGCGGCTACCAATTTAAAATTAATTGCAAAACTCACGAAGAGCGCGAAGAGCTTCCTGTTCTCTCTGATTTATATCCGCGTTTCCTCGCGTCAAAAATTTCGCTCGTCCCGGTCAAAAGTTTGTTTTGCCTTGTTTACTTTTGTTCTCAAGAGACTTCCCGAGAGGATGCACGGGCTATAAAACCGAGAAGAGATCCAGTAAATTTTATATAAAGCGGAGAAGTAATGAATTGAATAGACCGATTAAAATTCTAGATTTAGCTAATGATGTGTCTAACTATTTGTACGATGTGAGTGTGAATTTCATTGAATGTCCATTGCGCCTAAAATTACCCGAAAGCGGAGACGATCGAACTTATTGTTTATAGTGAAATCTTCGATTTCGCGGACGTCTCTCAGGAGGGAAATGTTTCTTTTTTTTTTTTTTTTTCAGTGTTGAAAATCGGATCGCATGCAAATGCAGCGTCGTTGGGCTTAAAATCCGACATGATGCAGCGCTGCGACCGTGCGATTCGGTCTGACTTTCTTCGCGCGCGCGGACTGTTCGGAAAACGATCGGAAAAAGGCTGTGCGCCGGGCGATCTGGCAAAATGCGTCATCGAGATAAGTAGATTTTTCTCTCGATCGGTGAATTTTTCGAAAATCGCACTTTAGAATAATTATCCGCTTTTTTTGAATCGAAATTAAGCGGAAATAGTACACGCGAAGTAAATCGCGTGTCATTTTATCGTGTCTTCTCATTTGGATAAAAAAAAAACAACAAGCTGTCAAAGAGAAGCGGGGAAGCTACTCCAGGCGGAAACGCGTAACGTAACAAAGTTGTAACGATGAATAAAAATGATGTCGATACGTCCGCTCGAACGAGATTCCCATACAAGCGGATATTTGGCTTTATAAAAACGTGAATAAAATCCGATTATTTACGAGTGAAATCGGCGTTTTGCCATGCGCGATGTTGCTGTATGTGACATTTTTCCAGCGGCGATGCAACTCTTTGTAAATGCTATTTTTGATATCGAATTAGGTTACGGTCTTCATATCTCTTCGAGTTGTCTTGTTTTTTTTTTTTGTTTTTTTGTTTTTTTACGTTCTGACATATGCACACAGCGGCGGAACGTTGAAATCTCTTATTATATCTCGTGTAATTGCGTGACTTAAATTTTAAAGATCCCTTTGCCGTTTTTGCCGCGGCACTTACACTCCAAAGGAATAAAAATGATTTATTTAATAATTGTATTATCGGATTTTGTTTATCTCTTTTGCACATTTGTGCGAAGAAAAACATGTAAATTGTGAGTTTAAATAAAAACTCTCTCTCTCGTGAAAAAAACGTAAACGAGATACGAATTAACGAGCGAAGAAATTTTTCATCGCGCCGAGAGAAACGCGTTTATTTTCACATTCGCTTCTTCGACGATTATGCGAAGCGTTAAACAGCGCGCGCGTTGCAGGCGCGCGAGTTACGAGGAGAAAACGGAGTGCTTCCTATACTATTTGGATTTTGAGAAAATAGACGGTCGGCCGCGTTTCTGGAAAACTTTAAAACAGCCGCGTCGCTCGACGACAGTAATGAAAATTAAATCGCACGCCTCGTGATGTTTGCGAAAGTTCGGCGATTTCGACGTAACTTTTTAGCACGCGCGGATTTCCAGAGCCTGGAAATACGGAGAGAGCACGAATTTTACTGAATGCATTTGGCGCCGACCTACCAGCCTGGAATTGCTTTCATCAATTGCATCCGCGTACGTACACGATAAAATTCAGGGAGATTTAGTTTTACGAAGCGCGTCTGTAGGTAAATCACTTGAAGGCGATATATATTTCAACGACAGAATTAATAAAATAAACTTTTTGCTTCGGAAAAACTCAATATGTATCGGCTCCTATACACACCTTTTAGTTGTCGTTGAATATTTGATTAACAAGCGTCGTGTGTTTCCGCGCAGTCCCAAAACTTCTATTAAGTAGCGAAACTGTTCGAAGGTTGTTTAGCAAGATGTAAAAACACAATTTTTCTTTTACGAGACTAGTGTTGCGCGTTTTCGGACTTTTGACGCATCACGCGGGTTTATGCGCAATCAGCACGCTGTATATCGATTTTGAAGGGATTTTCGCAAATTGGATGTTACGTTGTGTACGAGTGTGCGATTGAGGATTACGAAACGATAAGCTGATCGATACATAATTGGAAATATCTGCTCGGGCATTCGATTTCAGGTCGGTTATAATCTCAACGCAACGATGAACTTGTCGTTACACGCTCGACTTGCCTACTTTGTTCGGCGCGGTAATGTCTATTAGCGAATCAGCGATCCGTGCTACGTGATAATTAGCCATTCGCCGGCTTGCACGATGCATTTGCGACTTGGCGATGATCGACCGTAACACGAGATAAAACTCGCGTATACACGCGACTGTGCAGACTTTTGTTCATTTGCTTCAACGCATATTAATAAGTATTTTAATTGTTTGACATTTATACACTTATGAGATACATTTCTCGATATACCTAATGTGTTTCTCATTAAAAATTGTTTATTTAAACGTATGTAAAATTATTATTGCAAGTCTTTTCGAGAAAAAAGAAGCAAATAATTTTAATAAACGTTCGTGTAGTAGCGTTTTCTAAACAATTTACGTTAGGCAATTTACGCTTGGAAAATTCTGCGATATAGAGAGAAAAAGAAAGAAAGAAAGAGAGAGAGAGAGAGAGAGAGTCGCAACGGAAGTATATCTGAGGAAAAATTTTCGCGCAATCGAAATGACGGATAAATCGATATGAGTTGTACTGTCGTACGGTTGTACTGACGTATGTAGTTTCTCACGTCTTATCTCCGGTCTTTCATCCCTGCCCAGTTCTTACCATCCCCCAGCATCATCTCTCTCTGAGACGGCAGACTGACAGCGGCGCTACTCAGTCGATTCGCCGTGCTCGTCCATCTCTGGACTCACTCGAAAAAGGGGTCAATATCGAGAACTCCCTTTGCATCCTCTTCTCGCTCGTCCCGTTCTTGTAGCTCCTTAACTGCTAACGAAACGCTGATGCCGTCTTTAGACTCCGGCTCGCGTCACGGAAATCTGCTGATCCCGGCGACTTCCCTCTCGGGGAAGGGGTATTTAAGCAGATCAATTACTCGACGAGACATCCCAAACTCGCCCGTCACTCGCGCGGAAACGGCAGATATACAACGTAGCCGCTTCGACGGATTACCACGAAGACGATACCCTCCAACGACGACGACGTTGACGTCGGATGAGACGAAATCGGCGCTTCAATCGTTCAAACGATCCTCCCTCGTTACTCGTCGTCGTGTAATTGATGAGTTCTCTTCGGAAGAGAGAACAAAAAAACTACAGAATCTATATTTTGCATCGTGAACACTTTTATATTTATTGTTTTTGGAGAAATGGAAATGTCATTTTATCGCTTACTTCCGCGATTTTGTGCGTGTGTGTGCGCGCGAGCACGATCGCTCTCGTAATTTTAACAAATACTTCATAAATTTGATCGCCGTCGGAATTATTCAGCGGCGCGTTTCATCCGACACGGGCGAAAAAAAAAAATTCACGAAATCATAAATCCGAAGTCGGGCGCGTGAAAAGTTTCATCGGTTATTCCGGACCCACGAGCGTAATCCCTCGCGAACGAGCTGACATTTTACAACGTATCGCAGACAGGTCATTATTATTCCGTGTATCGAGTGCGCGCGCCGGGAGCAGACATTGTCTGCTCTCGTTTTGCTGCGACCGGCCGCCGCGATGTGCTCATCTGGCTGACTCGACGGAATTGCAATAAAAAGGAAGAGCACTACGAGTGCCTAACTCCGATACTCGCTCATAAACGCGTTTATATCGTCAGCCAACGTTGACAGAAGACTGCGTGCTCGCACACACAGTCACTTCCTCCCTTCAGTCAGCCACCAGTACGAGTCATTAATATTCAGGAGAGACACTAGATCAGATTTTATTCGCACCAGCCGTCATAAACCTCGGAATTGACGTCGTCGCGGATAAGGTTGTGACGCGATGCGCACATACATTGAACCCGATCTCTCCGTCTCTTTTTCTCTCTTTAACTCTGTTTCTCGGCTCTTATGATGTTGTAATAGAGCTGGGCTTAAAATCTTCTTTTCTCGCGTTACATTCGCATATAGACGGACTGCGTATCACGGAGTTTATTGATTTTATATATCACATAGTGGTAAAAAGTCGCACACGTACGATATGAATTTAAGAGTAACGTGAACTGCATTCTTTTCCAACTCTCGCGAAGCTTCGAATCGAACAATTCGGAAACGATGAAGCGACCTTTTTTATTGTCTTCGTTGAATTTTAAAAAGATGTGTACCTTATACTTGCGAACCGCTTCTCTTCGTATCGGAAAGTAAAAAAAAAAAAAGATAAAAAGAGAGTGTGAGAAGATCGACGATGCGATCGATCGAAATAAAAATCGCCGGTTTTCCTTCACGAAAATGGGATAATAGCACGAGGGGAGAAAATGACGACATGAGGCACGAAATAAGCAGCGCCCAGACCCCAAGAGTTCCCCGACACGAGTCCGCAATGCCATCGGCGGCAGATTCAATTTAAGATAGCCGCGAACTCTGGACTCTCTGAATGCGCTCTACTATATATATTAGAGTTCATAGAAGTTTACTGTATGGTACAGCGCATACACACACACACACACTCTCTCTCTCTTCCAGCGCTATGTAGTGAGAGTTGAACTAAATTATGCCGCCGCAACGTTAACCGCCTCCCCCTCTTACCGAATTTATAATTTCGCATAAATGGACGGTGGCGTTAAACGACGATTAAAGCTGCCGCGATGTAATCCCCTGGACCGGTGAGAGATCCTGCGGGAAATTCTCGCTCGCAAATTCTCCTTTGCGAATAATCAGCATCGCTGATTACTTTGACAATTGGCTTTTACATTTATGTGTGTAGATATTTCCACGACAAAGTTGCTTTTTGTGCGATCTAAATTTTGGTCAATCTTTTGAAATAAATTTCTCGTAACGCGACAAGATGATGGAAAATGAACAACGAGAATTTACACTCTGAAGTAGATTTCTATTTATAATTATTCCGAAACAAAAAAAAAAAACATTTTTATGCGGTGTCGCGCGCACTTGAAAATCAAGACCCTCAAAATCGATATCTGCGATATCATTTTGCAATTATCCGTTCTTGCGCGTTCGGGTGAGGCTAGCTGACAAGATTAATAGCGCCCGCTTCTTGTAACGTAAATCCTCGGCTCGGCGCAATTTCCAAAGGCAGATCTCTATTTCGACTCTGCATTCTCGGACCGATCCGAGTTTTAAGCCCGCGTGCAATCTTCCACGTGATTTCTCTCGTACTTATTTACTTCGGAACGTCTTTTAAGGCGAAAGTATTTTTAGGGAAATGTATCCTGCGCGCTGACCCTCGTCTTCGGAGAGATCGAATCTTGTTTATTTAATCGAAATTGCGATGGCGGCGGCTTAGATACCGAGCGCGTTTGTTATCGAGAGAAGGTTGCTACTACAAATATCAATATTAAAAAATCATGTGTACACGAACATTTTTAAAGCATCAGTTTTGATCTATACGAGAAATGTATTTGCGACTTATTTTAGTAATTTGTTAAACTTTCTAAAATTGTTCAACACGATGCAAATTCTAAAGAAGATATACGCGTGAGAATACACGAAACGACATTGGCAAGACGCGCAAACGAAAAGCAACACGCGCAGAGATTTGCTTCGGGGGACACTCGCGATCTTTTTCGGAACGCTCGAGCGACCGAGCGGAAAATCGGGAGTTGCAATATAGGCCAGCTGAGACAGAACAGCGGCGTCTGAGAGAGAGAGAAGAGGCGGTGCGGTTGCCGATTTCCAATCCGGATACCCTTGCGTCATTCGGAAGCAGCCATTAAAGACAAACCTATCTCCGATCGAGTCGATCGAGCTCATCGAGGCTTTCGAAATCCTTGCCTTTTCTCTCTCCGTTTCCCACTCCGTCTCTTTCTTCGAAATACGCGGTGGAGGATAGAGAGGAGATGGGTTTGCATAGGATTCCTCGCTGATCTAAAATTCGAAAAGGGCCGCAGAGCGAACGATGACAGATCAATACGCACGGCTCCTTTCGCTTCGGTCTTCTCTCTTCCGCGCCTTTGCGCTCCTCCCGTTCCCGATCACCACCAGCGCGAGAAATTCCCCACGATTCCTTTTCTGCCACTTCTTGTATAAATGGAGCCGCTATGTAAGCGGCCCGCTTTCTTCCCCACTTGCCAGTTGAACCTTTTATATGATAATTGCTACGTATTTGCAACAGACGTTGTGTATAAACTGACGGGGTCTTTATTGGGGAACCAACCCGTATTGTGTGGGTCCGCTAACGCGAACTCGACGAATTCGATACGAATTCTCTTCTCACAGCTCCGCGCCGGGACTTTCAATCCCGAGGCAAGTACCAGCTTCCTATAAATCCTTCTCTGCGTTCCTTTCTGCGACCCGATTTCCTGATTCAACGCGGAGGACACTTTTGCTAGCTCTGTGTATCGAATATCGTCCGTATTGCGGCGTTGAATTTCTCGAGATAGGCCACAATTTCATTGAAACTCATTAGAGCTCCCGTAAGCCAATAAGTCAATGTGGTTGCGATCGCAACACGCGATCCTCAGGTCTCGTCACGAGCGAATTTATATACACGCGCAGCTAGTCCCGTATAGAGCAGATAGTTTGAAATATGGAATGTGCAATTGCTTATTTACTTAATTGATGTACGATACATACACGAAACATAGATATATTTTTGCTTCTTTAAAATATACACTTTCAAACTAAAAAAAAAAAAAAAATTGTCGTGATTACGTGAAAACAAATAATACATCCTCGCCTTATCCTCGGTGTCGTTTAGGAGCGCGTTTCCGCGAGCGCACTAAATATTCATGTAATGTCATCGCGGGAGTAGTTTAATGCTCTGAGAGTTCTAAGCAATTTCGAAGAGAAGATTATGTTCCCGCGGATAGAAACGGCCGCTGAATGAAAACCGCTTGCGGAGAGTGTAGGTTGCGCAACGAAAGAGAGAGAGAGAGAGAGAGAGAGAGAGAGAGATGCGCAATGGCAACAGAACGCGAAGAGGAACGCGGGAAAAAGTGAAACTAATTTTCGTTCGAGCCTCTTTCACCGGTCTCTTCTTTTCCTTTCCGTCCGACGAGCCTGTCTGCCTCTTCCGACTTTCTATCCCTTCGCTCCTCCAGCGTTTGCCCGCTTGCCGCTCTCTCCTCTCCTCCTTCGCCTTTGGAAAGTTTCCTCTGCTTACCTAGCAGGAAGTTGGTATCCCTGGTACGTTAATCCCGCAAATAGATGACTTTACGAAA
>QVOB01008103.1:0-17046 GCA_014839585.1 Pseudomyrmex concolor | reverse complement strand
ATCTTGTCACCAACGAGCGTACGTAAATGACAAGAAGCGTCAATTTCGCAAAGACATAATCGACTCTCTCTCTCTCTCTCTCTCTCTCTCTCTCTTTCTTTCTTTCTCTCTTTGTCTTTCTCTTGTGTCACCCATCCTGTCGCCCATGCTATTGTCGTTCCCAACGATCTGCGAAATAAGGGTCCAGATAACTCCTTCTCGAAGGATCTATCTATAAGATAGTGTGCCGTCGCGACCGGGTTCCTAGGACATTTAGGCTTGCAAAATACGTTTCCTACGGCATGCCGGATAGAAGAGTACTTGAATACTCAGGCGTACTTATACCGTACTCCACCTTGCTGCTCCGTCCATGGTAACGTAGAACTTCTCTTATACACTCACTCGCACACACACACACACCCCTCTTCTTCCCGCGTGCTTGCGCTCTGTCTCTCTTCCGTGGCGTGGCTAACACGAGAGCAGCAGGATGAGCCCGGTATCTGAATAGGCTATAGAGTGTCCTGAGATAGGAACGGCAGGAAGGAAGAGGTTTCCCGCGGGACTCCGGCCGAGATAGTCTTCAGGAGGACATCTTGCGCTCAGGGGTGCTCAACCTTCCGATACGTTGGCGGCTTCGAGCTTTCATCCGTATTCGAAGGGATGTGTTACGCGCCGGTGACAAGTAAAGCCCGATAGGCTCGCGCGTAACTATTTTTCTGCGCCTTCGAAGTCTGTCGACGTCTGCTTACACCTGTTGGGTTTAACGCCGCGCGCGTGCGACAGTTGTGTTTTATTTGCCAACAGTTTGAGAAATTGACAGCGAAATGAGTCAGAACGAATACAAAGTGGCTTTAAGTAATATGATTTTTTTCATTAGAATACGCAGATTATAATATTGTTTCGAACTTTTCAAGTTTGAAGAAACTTGACAGTTTCTGATAATTCTTGTGCGTGATCTCGGGGTTTAAAAAAAAAAAAAAAAAAAAAAGGGAAACTAACAATAGCTATCGTTCTTGAAAGACTATGCAATCTCGTAGGTTGGGTCGATCGGTGAAACGATAGAAGAATTAATCTCGAAAATGCTCGTTCGGCACACGACACGACGCACGCACTCGAATAATGTCGTAACAACCGCGTTGTAACGTGAATGCAACCGCGATGCGGTCGCGTGTCGTGACAAACGCCACCCTCGAGTTCGTTCCGTGGACATGGCGGATTGTAACGAGAGTAAAACAAATGGACAACTTCCGCAAAATTACGGGATTAAATCTTCTGCGACTTTCTTATTTATTATCTCGCGAAGTCACATTGTTTACTCAAGATATTCGCCACTATCTAATCGATAAATTCGAGACTCTAGGAGCAAGACATAATAATTACAAGAACAAAATCGTATTTTTGTGGTTAATTTATTAATTTTCAGTTTCATAATCTTCTAGTCTCGAAAAAACGAAGCATATCGAAAGACGTGCATATCTATTTGCACAATGTCTCTCTGCTCTTTCTTCTCAGCGTATCGGTAAATGCGCCTGTACATGTTGTTCACTGAGAATATATATATATATATATATATATATATATATATATATATCGGCAGGCTAATAGATTTTCGGTCTCGCACAAAACCACAATGGAGAACGCGAGGGCCTGATCGAGAGAGTGGGCGAAGGGTATCAATGCCACTTTGATTGAGGTGGTCCTGGTCGATTGTGACATGCTCACTCAGCTGTGCAGAAAGTACAACGCGCTCCCCATCAATTCGGTATACCTGATTGAAGAGAAAAACAAAGCGTTCGTGCACACTTCTAAGCGTGATCATTTTTTGTCATCCTTTCGACCGCGCAATATTCACCTGAAACTTTCTTTGTTAAATCCAATTGAGACACTCAGTGAATTATTCGCTATGGATCGCGACGTTTTTCGCACAAGAATCAACTAAACATTTATATTATAAACTTTTTTTATCCGCGGTTTTCTCTCTATACTTCTTATTAACATGCAATATTAATATCTACTTTGCAAAATATACGCTCGATTATATATGCGCGCGTGTTCTATCAACGGGCAAACACATAAGTGCAGATTCATAAAAGTTGCAGACGTTTTAGAAGTCTCTTCAGCATGCGAACAACAGTTTCGTATATAATCGGTTCATCGATCGATCGCGCAACACGTCGGCATCGATCGACGATAGGCGGATTGCGAGAACAGTCCTAGAGAAGCTGGTATTACGCCGGACTCGGAAACCAATTAACATGCATAATTAAAATGGCATTGTCGTGGCCGGGCAGCTCCACGGGTTTCCCCGCCGACTGACGGATCCCCCGGGGGTTAGCGGCGTTTCATAATTACGAAAATCCACCCGCGCGTCTCCTCCGCGCCGCGCGCGCGTTCTGGTGTCTCACTCTCTTTCTCCAATTGCCGGTATCCAGAAACTCTCGTACCCCGAAAATAGAGAGGAGGGAAGAAGAGAAGGGAGAACGCGTGAAAAAAATCGGGCATCGGGTCGGTGTGCGACGAATAACGCATCCCGTCGCTGCCACAGCCAATAACGTTCGAACCAGGTCGGTCGCCGGCGCGATTGGCTAACTTTATTTCGCTCAGTGGGCGAGCCCTTAATTTCAGGGCATCGATCATAGCTCTCGTGTGCGCTCTACACGCGCTTGCAGCCGCGGTAACCTTTCTCTTCTCCTCTTTCTCCTCTTCCTCCTCCTTCGCGTTTATACCAGTCGCGCGATGACCCTCAGTACCGTGACGCACCTCTCTGCCATTCCCTTCGTCAATTTGATGGATTCCATTTCGGATCTCGCACGACGACGATCGTTTCGCATCCCCCGTGCCTGTATACGCGCCCTCTCTGCGGGGACGCGAAATTTTACGCGAGAAAAAAAAATCCTTCAAAACTGATCGGCGCGCGCGATAAAAGTTATTCCGTTAGCGGCAAACCGAGCAGATTTCAGATCGTTCTAATCGTTTGAGCGTTAAAATGCAATGTGAAATGCACAATCAAGTGCGAAACAATTAACAAAAGAACTAAAGTTACGGTTTCATCGAACACATTAAACTACTTAACTTAACTTTTCTTAAAGACAGAAATGAGAAAAACTACAATTATTAAAACTCATTGTCAGTAAAATCTTATTAATCTTAACCTTATAATCTGTTAAAATCTTTCTCAAATCTCAAAAGATCACTCTCTATCATTTTAATTTTTAAATATCGAGTTTTCTAATTACATTCGCGTAACAAGTAAATGAAGCAACAGTTGCGCATATAATAATAATATGCGGAAAGTTATAACAACGCAAAGAACATTCGAAACATTTTTCGTCGCCTCGACATTTTCACGTTAGCTCGCAATGTGTTCCGTTATGCTCCACATATAAATACCGGTTCACAGAGATATTCTCTTTCCCGTGTTCAAATGCGTAACAATCAATCGTTACCTTAATTGATTGCGATTGATGGAGAACGCTCGGGCGATTTGACTGACGTCACAATGACATACGGATTGTCAATCAGTCTCGCTTGTGGCGTTAATGCATGCAAATCTGGTCGAATCGTGGCACGTTGTCTCACACTCTGGCAGCGAATCTCCATCAATATGGATTCGATATCAAGGCCGAGCGCGCTCGCGTGTTTTCTATGCGCTCGTTGAAAAGTCTTTCTGCGCGAACGTCGAGATATTTTATTCAACCGTAATTGTTCGGTTCTCTCTCACCCGGTCTCTTATATTTCCTTTATTTTTGATTACAGCAAAAGTTGATACTTGTCGGCGAACTTTTTCCGCGGTCGCGAAGTGTAATATTAAAAGGCGTAGTAGAGATAATTTATGTTGTTGTTTTTTTTATTGTTTATATTTTATTAAGTTTCCAAAAATTTCATACTTTACTACTATATATATATATATATAATTATTTTTATAAAATAATTCTTATTATTTGTGTCACAAAAAGCAGTCGGATTTAAATCTCGTTGCATTTGTCGCTCCGTTTTTTTTTTTTTTTTTTTACTTACTAATCAACGGAATAATTATTACACGATGTTTACGCTTTCCGAGAGCGACATTGCAAGATACCGGTTTCGTATAAGCGTCGTAGCAAACCGGAAATAGCTTGGCGCTCCGATAGGACGCTAATCAGGTGAAAGCGCGCGCGGCTGACAGGCCGCACACACACGTCAGACCGCATTGCGTTAATTCTGTTCCACGTAACAAGCACGCACACGCGCGTATCGATGGCGACTTTTCACGAAAATAATCGAGAGCGATCGACCAAGATAGCGCGCCCCGATAATGACAGGTTTCTACTACCCGCTGTAGATGACACATATCGATAAGGAAAACTTATTAGGCGAACGACGTGCGCGATGCATACCGAAATGGGTCGCCTATTCATCGGTCGAGCCAAGCGATCCGGTGGGAAATCTCACCCGACCATCATTGTTAACCAGAACCGCCCTTACTTTTTCAATTTTTTTGTTTTTTTACGCACGATCGGCTATACACCGAAAATCAGTTTATATCGTAAACTTGTTTTTCGCTTCGAACATATAGCCCAACGTTAATCGGCAAATTGAATTTTGCGGGGCGCAGCATAAAAGCTCGAAACATTAACGAAATAAAAACAAAATAAATATTACAATTGAATTAAAATTATAATGTCGTGGCATAATTAAATTATTAATAAAACTGTCAAGCTTGTGTCGAAATAAAATGCATAATAAATATATTTGATAAAAATAATCCCAATCGTACGCGTGTGTTCACGCGCGCGTCAAGCAAAATTAGACAAGCACATTTTCGACTCGAATACTCTCGGAAGAACTATTTTCTGACGCGACTATTAGGGAAATCAAAACATACTGAGTAGTAGCGCGCGAGCTCTCTTTCTCGTATGCGGAGCATATGGGTTCCTGTGGTAGTTGGGGTGGTATCACACCCTCCGTTCTCGACGTACCCCTAAAATAAATGGACGAGAGTGCGCGTGCACACTCCTGCATTAAAACGAGAGCGACTGATCGTTCGAGCGCGAAATCGCCGATTAAACATCCCGGTATTTGCGCTACTAATTATTTTTCGGCGAAAGTCGATTAAAAATTGGGTAAACGCTCGAAGAAGACTTAAAATCGATATAGAGGTGTTTGCATGAAACTAAGAGCCAGAAGTTAAATATAATTGGTTTATTTTTTGAGAGTGTGCAGTCAGATACGTTGTTTTATCAAATAAATTAAATATGCGACATTCTGTTAATATTCATTTGGTCGATTCATTTGTTCTCTTTTCTGCGGAATATAGAGAGAAATCATAAATGTTATTCATCATGAAGAGAAAGATGAAAGCGCGAATATGTCACAATTAAAAGTGTTTGATTGCAATGTAAATTTGTAAATACGCTCAAATAGTCGATAAAATCCTAAGATTATTTCTATTTCTAATCGTCAGATAAATATGCGAGAGAATAAAATAGAAAGAGGGAGAAGTTTTAATAAACCCCGCGAAGATCAAAACACGTCCAAAATATTTTTTCTAAATATATGTCTGAGAAATCTATATTTTACATCATCGATATCTCGATTTATTCAGTTAGCTAATGGAAAACTTATGCTAAGCTACCATTGATCCATTATGTATTAGTGGAATCGGTTTTGGAATCGTATATACCATTTGATATGTTTTTTCTTTCCAACACCCTATCCAGTAAAGTCATTTGCACTCTAAATCGAGCACCTCGCTCTTGTCGCCATTTTCGTGAAAGAAATGTTTTGGCATAATGATTGATATATGTCGGATAAAAAAAAAAGTTCTGATAAAACAAATAGAATCGTATTCGCAAAGCAAATGTCTTTAAAAGAATGTATTAGTACTAGAAACTTCATTTGGCAATTGAAATCGATTGGTCCTTTTCGCGAGCATTGTTTTACTTTGAACAAAACTACAGATAGCATAACTCTTGATATTAAGTAAATTAATAAACGAGAAGCATGCGCAGTCGTAGATGTGAGGCGCGTTGCGAGTGCAATAACGAGAGAGTTCGAGACTTTTCAAAAGTCGTCGCAGGCGGACGCTGATTGGCCTGTGTCTGCGCAAAAAGTACTAAGCGCAGTTTCTCGCCGTGGCTACGCGAACCTTAGCCAGATACCAAAATATACCCTGGAGTCTCGTGACGCCGCGGAATCTTAGCTGTGCTCCAGACTTCGGCTCGATTCCCTTACGGTTATTCCGCCTGCCGAGAATTACCCCGATACGGTATCCTTATTTTCGAAGAATATCTTAACAGTTTCCCGCACAGCGTCTGCTATTCTCTCCTTACGTTGGGAGAAAGGGGTAGGAATGGGGAGAGAGAAGGCGGAAAACTGCGGAGCGCGCTCCAACGTCTTCACGGCGCGCTCTTTTGTTCCCCGCCTCTTCGCTCTCCTGCCACGGAATCCCGTCTCTCTTACTCCGTAGGAGAAGAAGCCAATAGGGAGAACCGATCAGCTTAATGCATATTGATGCGCGCCGAGCTAAGTGAGTGAAAAATCGCCATCGATCTACTCTCCACGAAAGTAGAAGCATTCTCTTTCTTTCACCGCCGGCCTTCCATCTACTCTCGGTCGTTGTCGACAAAAGCTGATTTCGTTTCTTTCCTCCTTCCGGTTTCCGTGCCAAACAAATCTGCTCGTCTTAATTCGCGCAACTTAGATTCTTTGCGAGTTCTCAATTTTATGTATTTTTACTTGCATCGAGTTCTTAGAATTATTTTGCTATTTCTCGTGTTTGTCGTGAAATCATTTTTTAATTATTGATTAACTTTGTTTCCACAAACCTCAAATTGTAGAATCAGATACAGAGTCATTTAAAATCGACGCGATCTGAAACGCATAAAACGTGTCATCACTTAGCGCGTTCTGTGATTCCCACGTGAAACGGTTATTTCCAACCGATTGGAGAATGAAACCATTTGGAAAGTGGCCTGTGGCCCGATTTGTGCAAACTCGTTTTCGATGGCGTCGTATAGGCGTCATGACGATGAACCCTTGGCATTTTGTGTTGGCACCAACAACGCGGCGTGTTATGTACTTGCGCCGGTGTAGCTTCCACCAGCCTCGTTAGGGTCCCAACCCGCGGAACAGATGCCAACCGTCACGGCTCGCCGATGGTTGGAAGGGTGTCTCTCTAGATTGAGACACGGTGGATGACTTTAAATGGCATTCGGTCCTTTCTACATTCTCTCTCGCCTGCGACTTCTCTCGCTCGCACTCTTTCATCTTTTCCGAAATTAGAATCCCCGCAAACTTCTATCTCGTTACACCTTCTATTATTTTTAGCCGGAGTTAGAGATATCGTATTATCAAGAAGAGATACAGTTTAGCACTTAAGATATTTTAGAAAGAAACGATATGTAAATTTTAGTGGGTTCAAAATCTGAGAGCGTTTTTCTCATTTTTTTCGCAAAACTTTTTGCGAACGATAAGTGAATAGATAATGCATTCTCATTAATGGATTACGATTTAGCGCGAGAATTGCACAAGCGCAAGGAAGGACTCGTTCATCTCTCGATGAAGGACATGAGCAAACAGATCCGGGAGATGCATTCACAGGGGGTCGTGGAGTGACAGCGTCGGCGGTAGCGATCAATGGCGGCGATGGGTCTTTTTGAGGGGGGCTTAAAAACGGCGGCACCCATCAGCCGTATGTCAATCCCTCGGCGAATCGCGCAAATTTCGATCGGTGGTGGCGCGTGTTTTTTCCTGGCGCGCGTGTGCGTGAGCGGAAAGAATGAAGGGAAGAGAGAAAGGGAGGTTTCCAGGTTTCAAAACAGGTGGTTACCAAGAGAACTAGCAGGGACTCCGCTTCTGTGGGTAGACGGCGAGAGAGGAGGGAGGGGACCACTTGAAGAGTCGCGTGGCCACTCAATTACTTTCTAGGGCTTTTAAACATCGAGCACGTACCAATACTCGGATTGCTGCGGACGCGCGGTGCAATAAAAAAGAGTTTTATCTTATCGCGCTAGTGTTTCACAGTGACAATCAATAATATTGCAATTTATTAACAATTCACAGAAGTATTTATCTTTTTGCAATTAAGTTTCGCGTTAAATATATAAAAGTTGACAATTTGGAAAAGAATTTTGTTTTTAAATTTTAGCACAAGTCTTTCTCTTTATTTTTTAAATAAAAGTTACCATAAGAATTTTTAAATTTCTAATTAGAGAAACAAATTAAATTAAATGATAAGAAATCTCCGCTCGTGACTCGGATGGATTAATTGATTTTACATTATCCACAATTCGGAGGAAGAATCTGCTTGCGGTTTGCAATGACCGCGGCATCGATCAGTGACTTGCGTGCGACCGCTGTAAGGGACTGCGGGTAAACGATTACAAACCTCCTCAGTCTTGTGACCGCATCAATTCGTGTTAGATACTCTTCTCTTGCTTTCCGCAGAAATCAAGATTTTCTTTCTCTCTCTCTCTCTCTCTCTCTCTCTCTCTCTCTCTCTCACTCTTCTCGTTATTACGTAACGAATATTCTAGGAGGCAGATCTCCCTTTCGCGCAAGAAGGAAATTATGTTCTCTTCTTACAAGCCTAGAGTGCGGTGAGCGAAAGAATCTGAAAGTCCTGTATCGCAGGCACACCGGAATAGTGGATTGACATCTTGGAATTCGACTCGGTTTATCGGTAGCACGCAGACGTCCGCGCACACACGTGCACGCCTACACATACACATGTCACAGCTATATGCGTGCGCGGCGCATTCGCGCTCGTTCGCTTTTGTGCACGTTCTCGCAGAAGCTGCATCGACGTATACGAGCAGGTAGCATGACACAAGAGCCGAATAGTTCGCATAGCTTGGCGCCTCCCGACTATCCGTCAGACCCGAAGAACCATCGAGAAGTCCTGTCCTCGCTCTTGTCCTTCGCCCGCCGTTTTCCCGCTCCCGTCCCGCCGCCACTTCCTCATCAAGCCGCGGTGCGTGTCGTTCTTTGGCAGTGCAGAAGGGATCCGTCGTACCGGGAACTAAACAGTTGAGTTTAGGAAAAACGGGAAGTCTTTGCGCGCCTGTCAATCAGCCGTCCTCGGTTTTGCGCCCATCTGGTTAATGATGATCCACTGCTCTATCTCGTTGGGATCGCGAGCTCCTGTCCCCGTTCCCTAACACGGCGCGATGAAAATAGTAAGCGCGATTGTCGCGCTGGAACGCCGCACGTACATATCGCGAGGACTTTGAATCGCTGGAATCTTCCAGACGGCAAAAGTTTTTTTTTAAACCGCTCTCGTCCACCGATGATCCATCGTTCGATAATATTCGACGCACGATGCGTGGACAATAATATCGACGAATTTACGACTTGGATTATGATATACTTAAGAACTTGAGACTGAACCACTATTGAATCGATTGTTAGATAGAAAAAAGTTATTTTAAACAGAGATTTTTAAGTTGAATAAGAGATTTATATCTTGGATTTTTTAATTATATTTAAAACATTTAAAAAAAACGCTCTTGTTTTTTCGTACAACATTTTTATTTTATTCTGCCGAAACCTGCGTGAGCATCTTTTCCAAAATACTTTTATTGAATTCACCTTTTTTTTTCTGCGCGTCACACGAAAATTTTTCGCGAACGTCCGACCGCGTTACCGAAAGGGACGATCGATGCGTCGAGATTTATGCGATTGATTCGAACGGAGCGGAGTGACAGTACAAGGAAGCGCTCTTAGTCCTGGTGTCTCCGCTCCTTCGGGAATACATTTCCCTTCGAAACGCCGGTGTCCGAAGGATCTCTATAAATTTGCATGTAGAATACTTGCGGATATTCTCACGGAGCGGGTGGGGTGGCGGGGTAGAATGGCTTGTCGTATCTGTCGTCGTTCTCTGCTCCGCGCGTGAGCGCGCGCGCGTCTCCGGACGTCCGCGTACGCTTAATTTCATTCTGACAAGACAGAATCCGGTAGATACATCACACACGAAATTCAAGAAGCTGTGTTTCGAAAACAAGCGGACCGCTTGTTGTCTCTCATCGATCTTGATACTTTCGCGCGTGTGGGCGCAAACAAACTGTTCGCCCAAACCTGATATGTGTCGTTATTTCAAAAGAAAACACGCATCGCAAACACGTTGCGCACAAACTACTGTTATCGAAACGTGCAAATCCGGTGATTTCTCGACGGAGAGATTAATCGGAGAGTAATCACGCACGAAAGAAAAAGAATCTACAAACGAGAAAAGAAGACGCTGCGTAAACACCTTCTCGCGGATGAGATCTCATGAATATGTTGTCCGCGCTGGGATTTTGTGGCTCGAATATGCAAATACTGTGTGAGAATTGGGAATTCTGTGTGCTGGAAGAGATCGCGCGTGGTAGTTTTGTATCGCATCCTTGTTCGGGATTGCTCGATACAAACGAAGCAGCGAGTGCGAGAGAGAAAACCATACCCCAGGAACCTACTGTCCACCCTTCGCGGGTTCGCTCGGACAACCAGCCATCAGTACCGCACCCCCGGGTACATTCGCCCATTCGTTGGGCCGACTGGCTTTCCAGACTTCGGCCGTCGGGGGTGGACAAACCAGGCTGACCGGTTGCCATGGCGACCTTATGGATTGATCCGAGCAAATATCATCTCCGAAGACGCCCGAAAGAATCGCCGGATTTCAGAGAATAGCTTCGGCCACCGCTCGTTGGGTTTCTTTTCGTTTCTTCTTTCTCTTTCTTTTACTTTTCTGCCTTCCTCGGGCCTCTGTTCTCTTTCCGGGTGAGTGGCTGAATGCTCTCTCTCTCTCTCTCTTTATCTCTCTTAGCAGAAAAAAATGTTCGCGGAAACTTAGGATTGACACTTGCATCGCAGTGATTATTTATTCAGTTAACGCGAGCGGGAGATATCGGAAACATCAAATATAAATTCACTTCTCACTATATTTCTGACGCACGTATAACGCACAACTTTCGAGACATTTTGATAATTTAAAATTTCTTGAATCGATCGTTTCTTTTGTATGAGCTGGTTATCACGGACTTATTGATTTATTTCAGTCAACTGACTATTACTCGAACGGTCACTGGCGACTTAAAATTTATAAACTCGTTTACAAAAAAATATAGTTGCGATGTATTATAGCGATGTATTACAGCGACACTTTAAAGCGATATATTCAATAAAATAACGATATCTCGGGATTCGAGACGGACAATAACACGATGTAGTAAATAATGTAATCTTGTAAACCGGTGGAGCGGTACGAGCGCTGGCGAGTTAATAGCCGGCCTCTGGAGAAACTCGCGTTACGACAACGACGACGACGTACGACAACTATGAGCGCGATGAGTGATTCAGCGCGCGTCGCAGTTCCATCTCACTCTGTGCCGTCTCTTCTAGGGTAGCTATCGACGCGGTTCTCAACGTGGCAACCGATCACCCGGGAGAAATCTGGGATAACGCCTGGCACGATGTCCTACGGGGACCACCCACGGTTACGACGCTCCATATAAAGCGATCGTCGCATTGTCGAATCACTGACATCGTCCGCAGACTCCTCGGCATTCTTTCCGTTTTAACTTCTTTCTCTACTAACTCTTTATTCTTCTTCTTCTTCTTCTTCTGGACGCTCGCGATCTCGGTGCCTTCCTCGTCCCTCCATCTTTCTCTGTTTATCTTTCTGTTTCGTTCACCGAGTTTCTTCCACCAGTTCGTCCCCGTTTTTCGCCATTCTCTTCTGCGTCCCCGTTTCTTCTTCTGCCTTCCACTTGTTCGCATTTCTTTCTCCGTTATATTCATTCGTGCCAGCTTTCTCCTTGTCCCGCTTAAAATCTTCTTGGAGATTCTTTTCTCGCCGCGAGAATTATAAATTAAGCTATTAAATGTATGGTGAGTGTTTCTTGCGGGGACCTGATGGAGTTTCCACGAAGATTTCGGAGACAGTCGTTGACTTTAGATGCAGCCCGTTTAAGATTCATTTCGCTAAACGAGCTGTCTCGTGAATCAGAGCGTCCGACTTCGATTCGACACCTGGATTTTCTTCGGAGACTTTTTTTTTGCGCCCACCTCTCTCGACGAAGGAGAGACCCATAGCGGAGCTTCTTCGCGCCTACCGACAGTCGCAATGTCAAGATGAGTGTTGGATCTCCTTCCACGGTGGGCACGATCGTTGGAAATTCAAGTGACGCCGGTAATTAATGGCTGACCGATGAAGAAGCGGCCGCTTCTTGCGTGCGTCGCGGTTCACCCCAAGATGCTCCGATGGTGTAATTAATCAGGGCGCCGACATGCTTTTTCGCCCGATTGTCCAAAAGCGATTTTCGTTTTACTTCACCCGCCGTACGTAACAGACGGTGCCGAGAGACTTGTTACCTTTGAAGTTGAGCGCCCAACCGGGAAAGACGTAAGAAGCGCGTTAGTACTGACGCGGCTGAAGAAATTGCAGTAAAGAAAAAGAAAGAATTATGAGTAAATAATTCAAGACCTAAAGTGAGTGTCTCAATACGATAAAGTTTAGAAAAAATTATTATTATTATTAATTATCAAAATATATATATAATATATATTATATGAAAAATGTATGTATACAAATTCAAAAACTAGATACAACTTGAGAGATTATTTTTGTAGAAAATTTTTATTCTTAATTAACAAAGTAACGTAATTAGAAGATACCGTAAGACTACTTTAACGACTTATTTTCGCCGTAATTCTTGGCCCTTCGAGGAGGGAGCCCGATGTTCGACTTTGCCCGACCAGTCGCGCGAGCAGAGGCTGTAACTTCCGGTTAAGTCAAACACGGCGTAAAGTCGCGCGAACTTGGGACTTGGCAAGTCCCAATGAGGCGTGTAATGCCATTAAAGAGAATCTTATTACGCTACGCCACCCTCTCACGCGTCTCTTACAGTAGGCGCCTTCGCTTCACTGCAACAAGTACCCGCCTAACCTGGTAATTAAGTCCCGATTAATTCTCCGCTTACTTTGCCTGCCAAATGGCGCGAGACAAGCTGCGAGGGAAATTAAAGTCGGAAGGAAGAAAAAGAAAAGTTACCGGCAACAAAAGACTGCAGAGTCTGAGAACCTCTTGAGAGAGAGAGAGAGAGAGAGATCGATCATATTCTGATGGAATCGTTGCGGTTGTACGCGAGAAACATAATCAAGTTGTTGCGAGCAATGGAATATTCGGACACACATTCTGCCGTCTTGCACGCAATTATCTCTCTATATGATATTTTTACAGACAAAAAATATACTTACAAATTATTCTTTTCAATTGTTTTTAGTCCAAAAAAAAAAAAAAAAAACATACAGCGTCAAGATCCGTGAAAAAAAAAAAATTAATAAGTCAAATTCTCAGGATGAATAAAGTTTGCGTGTAAATGAAAACGTAGATCGCGATACATTTTCCTGGCAAACGTACAAACGGAAATAGTGTACAATGTGATGATGTATGGGGATGTTCACATTTTTATTGTACATCCGTATACACGGATCGAGTACTCGCCAAGTTTAGTTGCACAGCCGGCGGGTAAACCTGTAGTAAACGATAGCAACGTAGCCTCATTCGTCGACCGAATCCATGGACCGCGCGCGCAAAGGGTGATTCCATGATTAATGTTACAAACAACGATACAACTAACACGCCATCCGCCTCTCCGAGAGCTGCTCGTTTTCCCGGTCTTGTTGTTGGCTCGGATAAGTAACTTCTCGCGTTATATGTGCGTCCCCAAAAGTTAACCGCGACAACTTTGTGACGATTTGCGCGTGTAAAGTGAGAAATAAAGCGAAACAAACTAAAACGCGCGTAAAACAACTCGCTTGATACAACACGTCGATAAACACGTCGTAATAATCGCGTGAATTTCTCCCCTAAATTGATGCGACGTCTCTAATTCGCAATGAAACGCGCGTTCGATTTAAGTTTCGTTTTCCGAAATTTTGACGAATCCCTTCGTATTTCCACGTACACCTATTCGCCCCGCCTTTAACGACGATAAAGTGCACACGATGCTCCCAAAAGCCGCTCGTAAATCAATACGAACTCGAAAATAACTTCGCAATAATTCACCGGAGTGCAGAGAATCCACACCAACGGCCCCGCGCGCGTTGCCGGTGAGAAATTAAAATAAATCAAACTTATCTGTTGCTCGGGCCACTTGCCGGTGATCTGGCGTGTGTATGCGTGTATGCGTACGCGACCTAGTCCGTGAGAGTCTCGTGTGTGTTTATGTGTGTGTGTGTGTGTATGTGTGTTTCACATACACTCGCGTGCACCCGCGTGAAACTAAACAGCACGCGATAGACCGCATCGGTGTTACAGATATTTCCTTTAGTATTTCTCATAGCTGTCCCGTACCGTTGATAAATAACGAGCTTTGCCACGACTGTGTGGCCTTCAACGAACGGTTTTAAAAAATCTTTCGGCAGATTCTTGTAACTTAAAGAAATGAATGTTCGACGATATATTAAAGATTCTCGAAGGTGCCGATATGCTCGTTCCTTAATCGATAAGCGTCCTTTGGATCGCTAAAAGCGTTCGCGCTACTAAGACAGTCTCGGAGCTAGGGCAACGACTTATCCACCAGTAGCTCGATAAATTCAGCCACCCCCGTGAATAAATACGGTTAGTGGCCAGCCAAGGCCCCTTAGATCCCTTTGACCGGAGGGGGCAGCGTGCCGGGGTGGTAACTGGTAAGTGCCCGGGGCGACCATCTGTGCCCTTCTGCGCCTACGCCGCCGCGCCACGTGGATTGCGCTACCGTTTATGCGGCATTTGTTGCAGCTACGCGCATACATTATCGCTAATGTGCTGGACTAGCACGCGGCAGCGGCGTCTTTATCCAGAAAGACGCAAGGCGAGCAAATAGGCACCAGACTCGAACAAAAGAACCGAAATTGAGGGATCGTGCGCGTGTGCGAATGTTTGGTTATCGCTTGCTCGTTAGCACGTTTGTTACACGGTATTGTTTTTCTACGGGATTGTTTGCGTTTTGTTTTGGTTTTTATTTTTTTTTTTTTTTTATCAAACGCGTGAGCTTTAGTTGTCCGTATAAAGTTACCTCCGCGCGCATGTTCGAAAGCATTACATTATTCAAACCAATTCCTCGTCGCGCTCGTTCCGACTGCGAAGACTCGTCGTTCGTGGCGGCGGGACGAGCGATCTTTATCACCATCCCGCGTCGTAACTTACATGGACACCAATCGTGACTAATTAACCGACGATATTGATCGATGTCCCGTCGGCGCGAGAAAACAACGGTAGCAAAGAATCGGGAACAATCGCTCCGATTAAGTCGGATAAGCCGCGCGACCACGATAATTTTGCGACGCTAGTTACAGCGATATAGCCGGTTATATACGCATCTCTTACGTTATTATCTGAAATAGCCTGGCCATGACTAACTCGCCGCGTACGTACGCGATACACACGCGTGCACGAAGCGCGCAGTGTCGAACGACACCGTAGCTCGTCGTTCGCGATAGCGCGCTCTCTCGCCTCGCCGGCGTGTGCGAGAGGGGCGTATACCCCGGGTGTCAAGTTACACCACTACGGCTTGGTGACGCTACAATCGTTCTGTCACCCCCGACTGGTCCCTCACGCATCGTCAGTGCTGTCGGTTATCGTTATCGGAACCCTACTCCGTTCTCAGCGCTCGAGAGCGCGCGCGCGCGTTTTTTTTTTGTGCATGAAAAAACTGCGGAATAATTTTTCACAATTTCCGGGAGCTTTCTCTATCGATTGCTGTCTCTGAGAATGTTAATAAATATTTTTTACGCGCGGGCACTAAGTTGATTGCCAGTTTTACACATCGCGTGTAACGTTTCCGGTGTGTGTATGCGTGCAAAAAGAAATCACAAGATTTCGTATTAAATAATTTTTGAAAAAAAAAAAATTTTTGGACGCGCACGTCTGCAAAAATACGAGAACTATTACAGTAGATATAAATAAGTGCTTTGTACTACGGAGAAACCATAATGACTATTCGAGTGAATGAGGGTGAAAAGAATAATATCGACGCGAAATGAACAGTCGTTTCTGATCTTAGATCTCGCGCGGGATCTCCACCCCAAAATTGCCAATTTTATCGATAATACGGATCTGGTAATTCGATAGAGATATAATGCAAATTCGGTTAATTGTTCCTCCCGACGAGAAGAAAGAAGGGAGAGAAACGAAAGGGGCCACTAGCGAGCCCGGTTTTTGCCCTTTTGTTGCCCACGGGGCGGAGGATACTGCGACGGGGGTTGGGTGTTGGGTGTCTTACCGACGAGATCGAGTTTCCTTGTACATGTGCGGTACTGACAAACGATGAACGCGACTGACAACGTAGCGCGCCGCGTATTTATAGCAGATGGCATAGATTTATTTCATCTAATTCTTAAAATAAATACAGCGTTTTTTAATTTAATGATTATAATTTTTTACAGCGAGATTTCTATTGTTTTTAAATATTTTCATTATACGAAAGAATACTAGTAGTATCTGCGGCTAATTAGGCCAAGGAAATCGATTGCTTTTGCCAATTAAAATCAGCCCGCAACACCGCATCAGTTCTCGTCGCACGGAGAATGATCGCAGTCCCTAATTTTTTTAAGTGGCCGTTTAAAGGGTTGCCGAGCCAATTAGCATGCTAATCGGAAAGCCAGCTAAAGTTTCGACAGCGGTCCGCCACCACCGCCGACCGAGTACGAGACGCATTCCACAAAAAAAAAAGAAAAATAACAGAGAGGCGTAAACGACTCGTCCGAGTAAGCACTACGGTGGCTCGTGGCGCCCGTACACCCCTACACTCGTCCCCGAGAGAAAGATAAGAAGCTAATTGCGCGCGACCACTCATTCTCGCCACACCCGTGTAAACGAACGTGCACTTCGCGTGACGTGCGCGCTTTCACGCACCTTCCCTGCCCATCTTTGATAGCGCGGCGCGACGCACGTACGAACATATAATTCACAGACCTGGAATTAGATTTGTCAATTGTACCGGGCGCCAACAATGTAGTCAGTGTAATTTTAGCGTAGAGAATATAATGGCACGTTTAGTGAGAGACTGATGATATAAAGTTACAATTTTGGCTATTATTGTTTTTTTTTTTTTTTTTTTTTTTTTT
>QVOB01008102.1:0-16117 GCA_014839585.1 Pseudomyrmex concolor | reverse complement strand
AAACATTTTGTTGATGAAACAAACAATTTCGTAGACTCAACCATTTTCCTTGCTGACCATATAATAGCAAAATGTTTTTTTTCCGTGTAGGTATTCTTCCTTTCGGAATATTCGTGCGGAAATTTAAAACCGACCTAATCGCTGTTTATACACTCGTATTAATAAATTGACTTATTGTTAGAGAAATGTTCACAGCATATAAAAACATTATATGAGTCGAACGCGTAAATATTTTGGTTACAAGTTTATACCAATACAAAGAAAAAATATATAAGTACGTAATATTCTCTTAAGAGAATATAATATTCAATAAATAAGTATGGAGTTATCTCTTTTCCATTTGCCTGAGCAAAATTATCGAAAAAATTGTCGAGAATCACCGAAGTTTTATTATATTTGCGATCGCGTTTTATATCGAGGCAACGGTGACGGTAAAAATCGCACTTTTCATCCTTGCGAAGTGTCGGTCTTGATTCTGTTCCCGACAAGGCTTATCTAGCGTCGGTGTTGGTTGACACTGCGTTAGTATTGCCGCACGGGCCGCGTCATACGTGCTCTTTCGTTACTATGGCTCAGTTCGCTCGCGCCTTGCCAGCGGTGCGCGTAGGCTTCTCTTTCTCGTGTCGCGCGGTGTTCACCGCGCCATGCTTCCCTGACATTTTCCCGTCCGACGAAGCGGAGCGGAGTTTGAACCGACGAACGACCGATTCCAGCCGTCGTCCGCCGCGAAATTCTGTCGATGCTCGCCGGGAAAATGAGAAACACTTTGAACGACAAGATCGCTCTTGCTCCGGAAAAATCCCGCCGTATCCAGTCGAGGAACTGCCTGCGATTTCGGCCTTATAAAAACGTGAAAAATGTGAATGAACACGCGCGATAACACGCGGAGTGTGTTTCTCTGAGTACGTGAACAAAGTTTTATTAATTATTTTTCTCTGTTTTATTCGCGAAAGCGGATTAATGGAAAAAGTGTGAAAAAAAGTGTTGGAACGCAGCAAAATATAAATACAAAACGGCAGCTGCACAGTTTATGATCACGCACGGAATGTGTACGGAAAGATATCGACGTTTTCTCTCGCCTGCTGTGATATAATAAAAAAGCAGGGCGAGAAAAAAAAGCTGCTGCTCGCGAGAGATTTTAGTTCAGTCTTTGCATCGCTCCGGAACGCATTTCTTTCGGAAGATATCGCGCGGTGTTTGAAGAGGATCGCGTTTAACAGCGAGTGATAAACTTCGGCGTGGAATACAATCGTCAATCACAAGAAGTTCATTCTCAACGCGTCTTGGTTATAAGTTATAATTAGACTCTCGGTTGCGCCGGTGCGTTGGAAGGATCGAATAGCGTCAAAAGGGAAACCTGTCTGGCCGCGTCACGATAGTGAAAGTTAACCAAAAGTAAATCAGCTGTGATAAGAGTGTTTCAGTGTGTGTATGTGTGTGCGATTCACAATTATATATAAAAAAATTAACTCTACTAAAAATAATATAAATTTACCGATAAAACAATACGCGCGTTATTTATATAAAGCTCACATCCGTGAGAAAATTGTAACAGAAAAAAATTAGTTACAAAAAAAAAGACAAAGAGTGAAGAAGATAATCGGTGCGCAGTGAATTTCTGTAGAATTACCGATGGAAGAACGATCTGAGATAACAATGATTTCCGATGAAGGAAGAAAACGCGACCTTAGAACGAATCGAGTGTAAGCAAGCAGTTAAGATTCGATGAGGTTTGGCGGAGCGAAAAGAAGCGAGTGATTTGGACGAAAATGGAGCTAGTGAAAAGCGGCACTATCGAGATGCTGTCTCGTCGGAGTGTGGCGATAAAGGATTACAGTGTCGAGAACGATGGCGAGGATGAAGAGCGGCGCGACGAGAGCGATCGGGCGTCCCTCAAGATCGACCTCTCGATGGCGGAGCAGTTCTACTACGAAGTTATCTCGTCGTTTGAGCAAGAGGAGGTATAGATAGTCCGACACGCCTCTATTAATTCATTACACTTCCCGTTCTTCGCCGATATACCCCAATTGCAGATTGCGTTATTGACCGACGAATGAATTCTGTAACGGATCCAACAAAAATTCGAACAGTTGCATGGGAAGTTTTTATGTTTTTACGTGCAGGTCTCAAATAATTTTGGTATTATTTTAAATTAAAAAAAAAAAAAATCAATAGAAAAGGCTTTTAAATATAAAGAGCACACATAAGAAAACTCGATGATCAAAGATTGAAAAGTTTAATTTAGATTAATTACACGCTAACACACAAGTCTACTGTGTTACTATTATTATCTTTATTGTTCTCTGTTTTTGAACTAGTAGCATTCTGTTAAAATATTCACAATTTTCTGCACACGTACACATTTTTGTTTGTATTGCCACTCAAACTTTAAAATAACAAGTTCTGGAGCGGATGAATAAAATGCAGCACGTGCTCCGATATCCTCTCAATCCGTCATTGACTGCGATCGATGATGACGCGACGTCAGGTGCACGTGTGCAGAAGCAAATTACATAGCTTTAATCTCTTTGCTGCTGCCGATGCTTTAATAATTTACGAGCGCAATGCTTTTTCTCTCTCATATGGCATGCGACATGATAAGACGAACCCTCAAACGAACCGGGGAGGGTTTTTGGCAACGTTACAAACCGCCGTTTATTTTAGCTTCAGTTGGTAGGTACTTTACGCATATTTGTACGCATCTAGTGTCTGTCTCAGCTGTGAAATAACTTAGAGTCTAACTGTTGCGCCACCACAATTACATTTCACTTGTTCACAAACTACATCGCGTATTTTCGAAGATGGTTTTGTCGAAACAATACACGATACACTTTCGTTCATTTATTCTTATATGTACGCGCTTCTATTTAACCCTCTATAGTCGCATGTGACTTTGAAGTGATATATCATGACTTTGAATATCGATATATCGATATTCTTTTAGTCTAATTTCATTTTTAGTCGCAGTGGCATCTTGTTCTGTGATCTCTTTTTCGTAATATAGAGATTGTTTATCGTAATAATTGAAAAAAAAAAATAAAACTAAAATTTCTGAAAATTTATTATAAATTTATATCTGGAGGTTGATATTTGCTGACCACATAAATTTTTTTATACTCACAAAAATATGTTTATATTCTGTCAACAAATTTGTGTGTATACAAATGTCTGTATAATACTTTAATACACACACACACACACATGTATATACATATATATATATATATATACATGGAAGAGAGACGAATACTGATCTGTATCTAAAACAGAAAATCATTCGTCTTGAGATAAACGCCGCTTTCGAACACGATCGATTACCTCCACTCTACGATTACCAACTGAAAGTTTTTCCCTTTTGCGCACCTGCAATTCCGCAAGTCATTTGATCAGCGTAATCTGCATCTGTCCGCCGGCTGTTTGGCGCGCATCCGCGCATTTGCGCGGTTCACGAATCGCTCTGGGGATAGGGCGAACCTAGATCCCAAGGTGAACCAGTTGCCCTGATAAAACGACGTAATAAATAATGCTAGACGTTACGCGCGAGGATCATCGTCTTAAATGCAAGCGCGCGACACGCCCACTAAATTGTCAATCGCGAAAACGTCCAGGATGTCGGACCATGCGGTTGTAAACCACGCTCGTTATTCGGCCCATTAAACTGTTTATCGTTCCATCGCCGAATATATACATGTCCCCTCGTCTTTTTGCAATCAATTGCCACTGTCGCAGAATACGGACAGTCGGCGGGATTGGAACGTGAATCGGATATTAAATTAAAAATTCGTCTCGCATTCTTTATTGACTCGCTTTCTCTTTCTTCATCTGGTTTGCCAATGTCTTTGATTGTAAAACAAAAAAAAAACTTAATCAATTTTGCATCTATTCAACTGCGTTTTTCTTGAAGCTTGTTAACTTTAATGTCGTTAACTGTTTGATCTTACAAATCATCGTTTTAGTCTTACAAGAATTTCTGAATATTAGTTTCTCTCTCGCTTAGTATTTCGTTCTCATTTTTCGTGACTCACCGACTTGCTTGGAAATTTTAATTTACACAATTGATTGCAATTGGGTCAGGAAGGACGTCGTTAAATTTAAGTTGTTCTCACAGTCACGGTTTTTTTTTTATTTTTTTTTATTTTTTTTTATTTTTTTTTATTTTTTTTATCTCAGGCGCTTGACGTTAAAGAACATCACATCGCGCTGTATTTTTAATCAACGTAGTCGTTTGCAAGCTGTCGCCGTGCAAATTTACGTGCCGATGGTCTTTTCATTTTCGCGATAGTCTCGTGAGCTCAGAATGTTCGCAATGACGTCTACCTACCCGTGGAACGCGATGTTGCGAGCGAGCCGAGGATTCTTCTCGGATGTTTCATCGCGTAAAACGACAAAAATGAAGCCTAATTCGAGTCGCGATATTGCGTTCTATCAAAATACCGATACTCCGATTTTCCGTCTTATCGATTAATTGCGCATTTTTTGTTTATTACAATAATAAGTTTCACGACTTAACAACGCGTCGTGGACGGGAAAACATCTCATTGCTCAGTCTTGGCACGAAACGTGCTTACACTCGACATAAACATAAAGTCTTTTATCGGAATTGAGAG
The DNA here is from genome assembly GCA_014839585.1 of Pseudomyrmex concolor. Classification (NCBI taxonomy): domain Eukaryota; kingdom Metazoa; phylum Arthropoda; class Insecta; order Hymenoptera; family Formicidae; genus Pseudomyrmex; species Pseudomyrmex concolor. Next base: position 11,510 of record QVOB01008102.1, on the reverse strand, counting down.
TGGGAGAAGAAACCTGCACTGTCGCAATGCGTTGCCGCTTTAAATCCGGAAATAAAACTGCTACCGAAGCATATAAAACACCAAGAAACCGGTAACGATAGCATCGCATCTGTGCATATATACCTCTGTAAAATCTCCGATTATGCACTTTGCCAACACATTTGATTACATTATCTAAAAGTCTTTTCATCGTCAACTTCTCTCGAGCTTGCAATCTTATCACCTGTCATCTTGACTTAAACTCATTGGATATTAAAAACCATCCACCGAAATGATTAGAAGAAACGTAATGTTCACGTTCTCTGATAATTGATATCTCGAACAAAAAAAATTGACAGATAAAAGAATGACAAATATCAAAAATAGTTTGCGATGTAAAAATAGCGCAGCTTCTTTGACCTATCTACTTACGATAAGATAATAGAGATTCCTGTAGAAAAAAAAGAGAAGAAAGGAAGAAAAGGAGAATCGTGTAGAAGGCTCGAGAGAGCACTTGTGGCGCGAGTTCCGGATTTCCCAAGTATTTGCTCAATCGCCGAGCAGCGCGTTTAAGTGCGAAACGTTTGACAGTGGGACGTGCCGGAACGCGACAGGAATGCCGATGGCAATCGACCGTCTTCGGCGGAGCATTATCACGCACTCTCTTTCGATGCGCACAGAGACGGATTGTGCGTTGACGATTTGTGTGTCAGGGCGCACCTACTACTAGACGAGAGAAGGATGGGCAAGAAGGGCGGGTTGTTCACGTGATTCCACGTAAGGACCTTTCACGAGTGATTATATGACAATGCAAGTCTCAGATGACGAGCCATTTTCTAGCTAGCAACTGGTGCGTCTGTCGCCGATATCAACTTTGCAAAAAAAAAAAAACGTCTAAAATCAAGAATTATCTATAGCTATATATTGTGACGGACGCCAAAGGTGTCACAACTTATAACAGCTGAAAGCGCGTTGCAATATGTATGTATATATACATATGGTATTTTTTTCGGACCGTTTGTACATAAAATTTTTTGTTTGTATATATATGTGAACTTTCGCATAAAAAATAAATAAATTCATTTTTGCTTACTCCTCGTTACCACAACGCTTCTCTTTATATGACCTCGGAATATTCATGTAAAATTCATAATCGTGACTTATGCCCCTCTTTCCGGACAGTATGCCGAGATTTATAATGCCGCTAAATTTAGCGTGGCTTTCATCAACCTTCGCTGTACAATAGCGAAGGATATCTATCGAAGCCGCGCTCGCGCTATTCTTCTCTCGTCTATGCGAGCGCGCGGAATATAACGAGCGGCCAGATACTGTTCTCTCTATCTCTCTCTTTCTCGACAATATCCAATTATTTAGCTGCAACGACGTCGCGATTTTGAACTTCGCTCGACACGCATCTCGTATCGACGCCGCCTCCTTTTCGTCGTTCTCTCTTTCTAAAAGGTGTCTAGTTACGAAAGCTGAAAACGATCGGTCGTCCAGTTGCCTACGGGTATAAATTATTCATTGTTTATATACGAATGAATCCGACCGGAAGAGAACCGGGAGTGAGAAATATATACGACCAAGAGAGTTGGAGGATCTCCGCCTTAACTTCTCACCTTCGATCGTTAAAACGAGAATGATTGCGAGACCGACTTGCGATGTTGCGAGAAATGCATGAGAATAAAACAATACCACGTTTTTTCCTTCTTTCTCGAGATCGATGAAACTAAATTACACGCCCTTTACAACTTTTGTTTTCGCTCACAATTAAAGATTCGTCGAGCGTGATAAAGTAGATGCCATGTAGTTGCGACGATTTCAAAGCACGATGATATAATAAAAAGAAGAATGTATATTTCAAAGGTGCATAAAAATGACGATATTATTATATTTTAATGTACATTTTATTTTAATACAAAAATATTTAATAGTTGTGCTGTCTTTATTTTCAGAATTTTCAAAATTGCTATGAATTTTTCTTCAATATTTGTTAACAATTTTTAAATAGTTTCAACATAAATCGAATTTGATATTTTCTTGTTATTTATTTTATTTGCTGTATTTTGAAATGCACAATAATGAAAATTTATGTATTACGCAATTGTGTATACTTTACTCTAATATTCTGTTATCATACAATTAGAATCGGTCATTTGAAGTAATTGCTCATGGTAAAATTTCTGATGAAATCAAGTGCCACTGAAAATTGATCGATTCTATGAATAATACGGAAACGAAGAGCATCGTCTGATTACAAGGGTGTGATCGAGAACGAGCTCTCGGAGAGTAAGGTACACAGCATTGGGTTGTGGAGCTTCAGCTCACGAAGACAGACTGCAAATCTGCAAGGGTAATCACCCGTCGCGGGAGACGAATGTACTCTTAAATTGCCAAACACTCGTCCGATGAGAAATGGAAGCGTCGTCGAGGTGTCGTTTAAAGAGAAGGAAGAATTTACCCGGTTTAATCGATTTTCACCGTAGAACGCGTTCATAAATCACTCGGAACTAATTTTTCCGCCCGTTGCTGTCTGCTCGCGCAATTCGCGAGTCCGTTCGCGAACAAATACATGTTGCAAATTTGCGCAATATAACATTTGTATGTAAAATTTAAATATAATGTATAACGTCGCACCATCCCAGGGACGTGAATTTGTGTGACTTTTCATCCCCATAGAAATTGCACTGGCAATTGTTATGATAATTTTGCCCGATGACATACATTGGTTATGAAAAAATTATTATAAATCCAACAGCGGTTTGTTACAGATAGAACCAACAATTCAATTCTTATTTGAAGTTTTGAGAATTATTAAATAATAGTATGTTATAGTATATTGTACAAAAGTGTGTATATATAATTTTTAGTGTGTGTATCCTTGTGACAGTTTTGCTCTGCGAAAAATGAAGAAACCGTGAATTGAAAGAAAAGGAACGATGTGACAGACGGATCTAAGTATAATCTTTAGAGCTGGCATGATCGTCTTGTTTGTGACTCGTATAATAAAAGTACACGCATCTTCTTTATTACCACATAGTAATTAATTCCGATCTTAAATGGACGCGAGGTGAAGCAAAAGCCGACGGAGCGTCGCCGACGAAGTCAATGTCCCTCGAGTCTTCTTGGCGGTTCGGTGCAATTTGTGCACCTTTACGACGCGCCGATAAGACGTTCATTCCACTCGCCTCGCGCGATAAAGAAAAACCACAAGATAAGGGTCGAAATACGGTGAGAAAGTGACGCGGAGACCGATCCCTCTCAAAGTTTCTTTACATTCTTCCTCTTTTCTATAGTGTGTCAGAAATTGATTTTAAAATCAAGCTTTACAATTGTATTTCATATAAAAATACAACTTAAATATTTATTATATTTTTTTTTTTTTCATTTCTTATATTTGATGTTCGAACAATCTATTGCAAAACTGACAACATATTAAGATTTAATATAATTGCATTAAGACAAACTCTTAGAGTAACTTTACGAATTATATCATGTCTTTGTGAAATTAGCTCATTATCAATATCCGTGTAATTTGCAACGTTATAAAAGCTCGTAGTTCAAAGTGCTTGCGACAAATTAAAAGCGTTAAAACCAGCTTTACCTGAGAGTCACGAAAAGTGAGACATCTGGCAATTTAAGGCCTAATTATCGTTAATATTACCATTCTGGATAGAAGAGGCATTATAATTAGCCGTAAGCGTATTCGTTTTATACACTTTAAAGATACCTGACCTGACATCCTATTTAAAGTATAAAAATAAAAAAGGGCATTCAAAGTTGCATCAAAGGTCTAGTCTTCTTAACTACTTGAAAGTCCTTTAAAAAGTACAATGCATATGTAAGTATAATATATATATATATATATTATACTTAGAAGTATATGGTTTTCTTTCTTCGCGGTAAAGCTTAATTTGCTTAAATGTATCACAATGTCTGACACTAAAGAACTCGGTAATTATTCATAAAATTTTTTTAATGAGAATTCAATTCTTGCGTCAGAAAGTTCATGTTATCAATTGTCACGACATTGATTTAAAGCGGAAAATCGTGCGACATTTAACGGGCAATATATCTCGGACATATAACGCACTAAACACAGCCTGTATCCCCAATTAGATTATCGTCAACATTTAAATTGTTAAATAGCAATCGCGATCATACACGCTCATCAGCCATTGAAGCTATTCTGTTATTCAAATCCTTCGAATCCTCGCATTATTAAATCGCCCTGCAATAATACAACTACTATAGAGATGACGCGATGCAACAATGTTGCGCGTCGCACAAAAATCATGTGGAAAGTCATAAAGGTTTCGTAAACTTTTTTTATGATGGTGCAATTTTGTCCAAAGTGATAACGCGCGATACGAGCGTGTCGACTGGCGCAATTATCGTTACGTATCGCGATAGTATCACATGTGACGACTGTCGGCACGTGTCGAGTAATTTATGGTTTTTTTCTCTTTTTGTCATTTCGCGTATACGAGAATCACCGGTGATATTGCGATGGCGTAATATAGAGTGTTTCAATGCTCTCTTAGAGAAGAGGGAAAATATCACAACATACTTTTCTCTCGACGTTTCCGCCTCTCTGTTCCGTTGTCTCTCCCTTGAAAAAATATCGCTGATGCTTTCGTCACACGCACGCAACCAAAAATATCGGTATTGTCATCGTATCCGATACAGATACGCGCATTGATCCTTCGGCGAATGTGAAACGTGGTTGAAATCCATTAGAACAGCCGTTCACGGAAATATACGCGCGAATATCGCGTCGCCCATAAATAGCGGCGCATTTAATTCGCGCACGTGTCGATTGTCCCGCGAAGAGATAGGAGCGCGTGAAAAATTTCCGCGTATCGATATTCCGACGCGATCGGGACGATTTTGCTGAGGCGACATTTTGTCGGAAATGACGGTCGCACTAGCGTCTCTCTCTCTCTCTCTCTCTCTCTCTCTCTCGAAGGACGATAAACGATGTGTACTCGAGTCGAGACTGTCAGCTCGCGGTGCTCGTTCCCGAGCTCGCGATTTACATCGCGCTGGCAGATGTAAATCGCGAAGGTACTACACGTTTGCTAAGTGCCGCTTGTCAGGCATGAGCGCGGTAACGAAATGAAGTTCGTAGGAAATTCACGCGAGGGTTACTAATGTGCCGTGTCATATCGTTGTGACATGGATGTATGACTGAGAAATCCGAGATTATTAACGCGAGGAATATTAATTGTCATCGATTCGTGCGTGAAAAAAGAAAGAGAAAAGAGAGAATCCAATGTTTTCCACATAAACATTAATAACATACAGAAAATATTTGAGAACATAACATCGAAACAGTTTTGTATCCAATATGATAAAACGATCGTTATAAGAAGAGGAACACAAAAGGAACACAAAAGTCTCGATAATTGATAACGGATGAAACCGCTAATTTAATTTCCACGATTCCCGGGATGCGGTTGAGACAACAATGCGCTGCCTCATTTCTACTGCCTAATTAGCGGTCTATCCACTCAGCGAATGTGTTTCGATTATTGAATCGCGCGCGGTCGTTTAATTAACGCCAGAACACGTAGCTTCCTTTCCAGCCGAATTCGCGTAATGATACCAGGAGGGCACCAGCGGTCGCAGAGGTCCGCTGGCACGGACGGAGATTACGCGGGGAGAGACAGCTGTGCTAAGGGTCTCAGATTTCAAATGGCCTTTCAACTCGCGTTACACGCGGGTCTAAGTAGTCCGGTTTATATACGGGCTCGGACAAACGCGCTATCGTATGAGCTCGTTTCCAACAGTGTCTCGCTTGTGCCGCGCGTAATTGACCACCGTCTTTATCGGGCGTGTCTATCTCGTGATTTTTAAGAAGCCGCGAATTTCGCGAGCGCGTTGCGAAATGCGTTAGAATGTTTGGTTGAAGAAGTTACACGAAAGAGGTTCGTAGAATATAAGATTCTTTTATATGATATCAATTCAATTTAATGATATTTTTTGAGTATGTGTATGTGTATGTGTATGTACTGATTGTGAGAGAAAATTTAGTCGACTTCGGAATATTTAACGATTGTGAACCGCACGCTTGTTAATTTTATATATAAGAAAACTTTCATGTACTAATAAAGCAAGTATTAGAATAAATACTTTTGTAGATACTTCATATTGAACATTACGAGAAAATGCCTTAGCAGCCAAATTGAGGTGAGGCATCTGCACGGGTTGCAGAAAGACTGGGTTCAACTTATGGACAAGATGTTTTTTTGCATTGGTTTTTACACATTCACTAGGGAATAAAAGAGTTATTTCTAAATACGAAATGTATATGAGATATAAATTTGCGAATTAAGAATTAATTAACACAGTCTTATTTCAAGTATTTAAGATTATTAAGAAAATTTTACTGCAAAAAATTTATTATGATTATTAAAAAAGACACTGTGCGCGCGCACGAAATAAGATTCTCATCTTTCCAAATTCGGTTTAAGGTAAATATCGCACAGTCAGAGACGAGATTGCGAAGCAAAGACGAGTTTTTCTGGTGCGCCTTGACGCTTCGAACAAAGAAAAAAAATACACTATCGTAAAAACAGAAACGCGAGCAATGATTGTCGATCCCTCGAGTTTCCGGCCGGAGCAAAGAATCAAAGTCGTCTGTATCTCTTTGACGGTGGCTAACGAACGTAGTACTTAAAAGTCCGTGCACAACGAGAGAGAAAGAAAGAAAGAGAGACGGAAATTATAATCAAGACGAATCATCGCGGAAAATGAACGTTAAGGTCTCAACACGTCGGGCTTGAAACTCGTTACGATGACATCCGACGAATTAAGATCTCAGACACGCTGCAGCTTTTCATTGTTCTCTTTGTCATAATTTATCGCGTATTCCTGGTAGGAAAGCTGATCGCGCAGCTCACCGTGATAACTTCAGATTCTAATAACAATGCAAAGTGCAATATTCTTGCGACGTCGTACTTTTTACTCTCTATTTCATCACTTTGTCGAACTTAGAGCACAAATGTCGTTATAGATATTATAAAGAAACAGAATTGCACACATTAATGTCTTATATTAATGTTATTAATAATAAATTTAAAAATAATAAATATTTTACTGCTTTATTAAATTAGTATGAATATTTTTAAAAGTCACTTTTAAATTCGTTTTATCATAGATAAAACATTTTTCTGCAACATTTTTACACAGTTCTCTATTTATATATAATACACGTTTATTCAGATATAACGTTAATTATATTTCAGAATTAAGTGGCAAAATATATCGCATTTTAAATATTTTTTAAAAGTGTGTAATAAATGTCACAAGAGCGTAGGGGAATAATAGAGAATAATATCAACTAGATTAAAGAAAATATGAATGTATACAAACGATGAACGCGATGAACTGTGGCACATGGTAAAAATAATTTTCTCTGGCCTCGTTTCAAAATCTGCCGCGAATTTTCGCAAAAAACAACTTTTTTTTTCTCTCGGTGTCGATAGAAAAAACGGTCGGAAAATAGAGGTAGAAATAATAGCGAAGCAGCGTCGAGTCAAAAGCATGACAAAAATGCGAATATTCTGAATAGCGGCCGAAGAAGTTAATTATACTCTTTCATGCGCTCAATTACCGCTACATCATCGTCGCCCGAACGTGATGTTTCCAGAAGCGAATAATATCAACGTAGCGAAATTTTGCTGCTTGATTCGTGAATTCTTCTTTCTTGTTGGTCATGTTGGCTGAAGATCCTGGTTGAAATGAGAGACCGAGACCTGACAGAAGTACTCTTTGACGACTGGAAAAGTTTTCCCTATGGGCAGCCTGGATATACTCTTTAATGACGCAAACACTCGAAAGGTTTACGATCTGTCTTTTATCGTTTTTCTCGAGTACCCGATTAATCTATTATGTATATACGCTCTGTGTTGAGAATGACAAACAAGCAGACAGCGTGAGTATGAAAAAAATTACAGCGATGAACTGTCAGGTTAAAACAAACGACGACCACTTGAGGAAGTTGAGCGCATAACTGCTCCGTCTAGACAAATATGATAAAATATAGTCTGTGTTTTCCGCAACGTGAATAGTGCGCGAATAATTATCTTAATATAATACAATAAACTGTTTCTCGAGGCAGATCATATTTTGTAAGCTTCGTGTACTTGGTATATTTATCTATGGAAGTAAACTATATATAAACACGTATGCACCACCAGAAGTAGTTGCGTAAAGGTGTACGAATATCCGATGTCTCGGAGAGCTCGTGTAATTTTACCTGTTTCGATCTAGATAACACAGCGAGTTTCGTAATACACACACACACACACACACACACACACACACACACACGAGAGTTACAGGATCTCCTCTATCAGCAGTTTTACGAGAGAAAGAGCATTGTATACATTGCATGTGCAAGTATTTTCAAACGCGCTCTTTGACATTTTTGAGATACACGTGTACGAAAAAAAACGTCGAATATTTTCCAACTGTTTCTTGGAGTCGGAAACGCCATAAATCTCTTTCACTTGACCGTAAAGCGACCGAATATCGCCATAAATAGGCGCCGAAACATCTCGAGCATAGTCATGAATGTGTAAAAGTCGTCGGTAGTACGGTCACGTAACTCCGGGCAACAGCGCGGCGCCGGTAACGCGAGGAGATACGCTTCAAAGCGGGGTTTCAAGGCTTTAGAACACCTAGGAGGTGGGGATTAATTACAGGCCCCTTAATTTTCGCCGCGTCGTAGAAAGGACGGGAGAAGAGCGACGGGAAATTCGCTGCTCGATTTGAGTTGCCGATCCTTCAGTGTTCCATTCATCATGCTTCGTTCGAAAGTTGAAAGGAATTGAAAGGATAAACGACAGCATGGACAAAGAGCTGGGAAAAGAGAGGAAGGCGAAAGAGAGCGGAGAAAGGAACTGTTTCAACTGTTGTCTTAATAAATTAAAATATTCATCATTAAATTGAAATAAAGGCCGCGTAAATTTAATTAGCGTGGGAAGTTAGAAATATTAATAAAGAAAAGTACTTTATCTCTCTTTTCTTCACTATCTTGATAGAAAGAGACAGAGACAGAGAGAGACAGAAAGAGAGAAAAAGAGAGGGGTAAAAATATAATAGTCAAAAGAATCTAGAAACTTAGCACGTTCAAATGCTCCGTTCGGTCGATTAAGCGACACTGGAAGAAGAAAGGTGTTCGCTTCGTGTCCAAAAGACTGGGCAGGAGAATCGGCAGGAGAAGAGCGAGAGGAGTTTTAATAGGGTACAGCGCGGGAACTGCCTTCAATGGGAAAATTGTACCGGAAGTCTCCGCGCAGCGGAACGAGCCGCTGAAACGCGCAGGGGTTAAAGGCCCATTAAGTGCGACGCAATCTCGCTCTGTACTACGACGCGTTTTACGACGGGCAGAACTTCGAGTGCGTCCGAGTTGAGTTGCGTTAAATGCGTGTCACGCATATGTACATTACTCATGACACGCGCAATCACGCGGTTTTATTTTTTTGCGAGCTCATCCCACTTTATAGAAATCCGCGGGAGTGTTCCAAAAATTTTATCGCGATTTCCTTAAAACACAATCGATTTATTTCCTAAAAATTTAATATATTGTGTATTGTTACACAATATATTGTATGTACCTATAATATAATAGTAAATATCTCGCGTGTGTTTTTTTTTTTTCTGCGAAATAACTTAGAAATGCTGAGCAACTTTCTAGTAAGACATCTACACGGAAAAAAAAAATGATGTTGAATCAACAGCATCAGTTTAATTGAAATATATCATGTTGATGCAACATCAATATTTTTGCACTACACATAGCAGATAATTGCTTTAAGAATCTAGACATTAAATTAATCGCATATGCAATTGAATCAAGTATTTATTTTTGTGGCAGCCCGTGACGTCAACTTTAGTTGAAGCAACTCCATTTTTTTTTCTGTGTAGTAAAATGAAATTCTGCGGATTTTTGTTTGCTATGCTATGCAATATGCAAGTGATGCAAAAAAAAAAAAAAAAAAAACAAAAAACCAACCAAAACAAAACTGACAACGACGGTCACTTTCAGCTTTCGTTTTCTGAAACTGAGGAACGCGGAAATCCGAGCTCACATTCGAGGAATTTTACCCGTGTTGGTTTGCTAACTTTGGATTTACTCGGAATCGTAGTTTCATGTTGCAGTGATTTTTTTTCTATTACAATCTACTGCGTGAGAAAAAAAAGTTTTGTTTAGTTTCTTTCTATATCTTGTACATTAATTAGAAATCCCTTCGAAAATAGATAACAACGTTAAAAGTATAGAAAGAATCTTTTTGTTCCACGCGTTAAAAATATTGTACTACATTGCACGAACTTTATGTCGTGAATTCGATATCTGTGAATTTTCGATAATTTCCAGTATTCGGAATTAACAATAGCGTAGGATTTCTCGAAATTGTAACCTTATTAGCAGAGATGCGTGTTTGCAAACTTTCGCTTTGATAGACACATTCCATTTCATATGATTATGCTAATTTATACGTGTCGGCATTTTTGCACGCACGGAGGATTGCAATATTATGTACGGTGTGTGTTGAAACGCACCAAATGACGCGTCCCGATATCAGCGACAGTTTTATATCACATTCACATGATAAAATTGCAATAAATACGTTTATAAAAATTACAGTGTAAAGTCGTAAATATTCATGAAAACGTCGAAATTAAAACACATATACGACGCAATTAGTCCGGCAAGCATGTTTCTCTTTTCATAATTTATTTCTCTAATAATATCGCACACTTCAACTAAAACCTCAAAAGTAATAATTTGAGTTGAATTTATTTAATTCGCACATTACACGCGCGAAAAAAGATAATTTATTAATATTAAAATACTAGTCGTCCAACACTTATTTATTTTTTTTTTTTAATTTATTTTTTCCCTAGCCATTTTTGATATTTTAGTTTAACGAACACGTGAGCGAGACGCGAGTTTAATTTGCGCTATATAACATGCGCCATTCATTTTCAGTTAGATGCGCTTTCAGCCGCGAATTTATGCGAACGCATTATACGTAAACGCATTGCGTACTATGCAGCGAGATGACCGGCGGTCACAAAGTTCCGACAGGCATGCGAAATGCGTTCGCGCAAGATCTTTAATAAAACGCTTCATAATACCTCGCCTGCCAATCTTCTTACGCTACAATTGCACATTTCCGCATAATATGTATCTAGTATATGCTAGTTTTTTTTACTTCTCTCGCTCGACACAAAAGATGCAATGTTTCTGTTTCGTCGCGCACATCATGTATAGACGGCACTCTGCAACATTTATTTAGATCTTGTATTCCTGTCTCCCCCACATAATGAAATTTCTGTATCACGCATATTTTATATATAATAAGTAATAAATTTACGTAATTTAATAAATTTACCGTATGTTTTGCTGAATATAATAAACTTAAAACACTGTTTAATTTAATAAATTTTCTCCTCATATCATGTTTTAAAAATTACAAAATGCATTTGTAAATTTTTAAAAATATATTTATAAATTT
>QVOB01008101.1:0-14810 GCA_014839585.1 Pseudomyrmex concolor | reverse complement strand
AGAGAGAGAGAGAGAGAGAAAGAAGAGAAAGAGAGAAAGAAGTTATTTTCTCAAATCAACAGCTCTCGATATTGTTCAGAGTAGCGCGGACGATCAAATATAATCGATCGAATGAGCAAATTAACAATACGTATACACTTATAATTAATGAGATAATTGTATTATTTTTTTCTCGATTAAATTATAATTAATGCGACCTTTAATATATTTTATCAGCAGTATGAAACACAGTTAATTGATGTTTATTGCATTATGCAAGATAATAATGCTCATTTTATGCGACCGAGTCCCGCTATTATCGTGTCCTACGCGAGCACACGTGTATAAAATATGTATACACACGCGTATGTAATATATACATCACTACAAGCTATCACGAGACGCGACACACACGAGAGGCTTTGATGTGGACGCCGGTGCTGTCACTAACGTAAGTACCGCGATTACGCGGAATTCAAAGGGATGCGATTTACCGATACTACAAGGATATCCATCCTTCATTCATGCACGCCCATTGGCCGTGCGGAACGCGATGCACACATGGTTTTACCGAGTCTCGTCACGTTACGGCCAGCCGATCATGTTGATGGAGGATAAGCTTTGTTACAACGAAACCTCTTTTGTTACCTAACCGCGCTATTATTTTATTAACCGTTTCATTTATCTCCCTTGAAAATTCGCGGCAAACAAATTGGAAAATGTGCCTCGCTATTACGCAGCATCAGTTTCCATAAAAGTTTGCTTTCTTTTCAGAAATCATACACAAATTATCGATCAGATTTTTTCTTTCAACAGTAATTACAAATAAATTTTGTGAAAATTAGAATTTTCAAGAGAACTATATATTTCTCCGAGACAGATTATTCGGATTTCAAATTTGACTTATGCCGAAGCTATCCGAGCTATTTAATGTGTAATTCGGCGTATTATATATATAATACACTGAATGTATAACTTACCGCTGTAGTTTCCGCGCGCGTGCACGTATGTAAACACGTGTTATACATATACATCACACACATGAACGGGAACAGAGCGCACGTGATAATATGACGCGCTTGAGGAAGACGCGTACAACAGTTCGGTCGGATCGTCGTCGCGTGATCCCAAGAGCATCTTATCGATTAGGTATAGTAGCTCGACAGGGACAGCTTTGGTGGAGAACGAAGTGAGAGGATTTGCGGGGTCGGCGGCATCGTCTGCGACCCTGATACGGAGCGCGCGTGTACACACGTACATAATATTCGCGCGCTATCGTAGGCGTGGTCGTACCGCACGGATAATCTATGTTTGTGTGTACGAGGAACCTCATAATTCTGCTCCGATGCACCGCTAAGTAAAGGATATTGGCAACCGCTTCTCGCGCTAGTCGACGGTTTGTACAACACCGGTACTTGTATAGTAACGCGAACTCTGAGAGAGATACGATAAATAAACGAGAGAAAAAGAGAGACCGAGGGAAAGAGAGAGAGAGAGAGAGAGAGAGAGAGAGAAGAGAGACTATGGCTTGTTTGATGCGCCTCGCGTTTACAGTACGTTACTATTTGCCGGCTGCATACAGGCCGGACCAATTAAGGCTTATGTGCTTTTGTCACCTCCCGACAGTGTAAACTTCCTTCGGGCAACAACATGTTGATATTGCGGCGTCTCTGTGCTTCCTTAGTTCACGTAGCGCAAATTCGTCGAGTATCCTCCTCGAAATTCGAGCATTAACTCGACACTCCGCCGAGCTCCGTCACGCGCAAAATAATCACTTTACGCTGCGCGATCAACTATAAAAAAAAGTTGATCGTCTCGTTTAACATTTTTTAATACACGTACTGATTCATGTAATTCATGTTCGTGCCACTCGCGATGTATAAAAAGATTTTTTAATTACCAGTTTGCAACTGTGAATTCTATATATTTTATGTTTCGTGTATATGATATTCTTTCGGATAAGCCAACAAAAATTCGAGTATGCGCTTACGATTATTTTTTTATCGCGACGTCACATCGAGCGTGAAATCTGGCGTACTCAGCGGCCGGTCGCTAAATAACGACGTGAAATCCGCTCGCGCGCGCGCGTGACTTTTTTAATACAATAAATACATTGCTTTCAGAGCGCGATTGCAATCAGACAAACCCCTAAACGAGACGGGCGCAAACGAGCCCGCGAATTCGGTCAATTCACGTCGTCGGCCAATTAATCCAGCCGTTAATCGTCGATTTAGAGGTCGCTCAAGCAATGGCGCAGTAAGTCGGCGCATTATAGTTCGGGCGTGTTACGAAAGGATAGGCGCCGCCGTACATGTACGCGTCTGCTATTGGCAGGGTCGATATACGTGCGATAATAGCAGCTATAGGATACCTCTCTCTCTCTCTCTCCTCCCACGTTTATTGCCTAATAGGTCATACGGCATGCACACACGAGCCACCATCGTTCCACGACGGCTTACGTACCCGGTCGACGCGTTACGTCGCGTCGCGTCGCATCGCGCGCGTTAATCCGCACGTGCAAATTCGCGGCGAATTTGTATCCTCGAGCGTGCCGTGCATATAGTTCCGACGACACGCGGCGCCGACAGTACCGTCGACGGCACATCCAGATATCGCGATAATTTTATCTCGCAAATTGTTTTTTTTTCTTTTTTTTTTTTAACTCATGTATACGCAAACTTGTTTGAATTCATGAAAACTGTCTTCTACTGAAGATCTTTATCCTTAGAAAAAGAATGAGTTTCGTGTTTGAGAAAGATTATCCGAATACGACGAAGTATTTCGACGTTAATCAGATTCCGGTAAAATAATTAATTAACGTTGTTTGAAAAATACGTGACTTGCTTTGTGAAAAAAAGAAAAATAATAATTTTTGCGATAACGGATTGAAACACGTGATATGATTAATACATAAAATGAAATTCTCGCGTGAAATATGTTCCGACAATATATTCCAACTATAGCAACAAAGCATCGTCGGTAGACAGATTATTTTTCCGGGAACAGAGCGGGACCGTTTATATTAAAGCTCTACGCGCATCCGACACTCATCTGTACACGGCAGTGTCTTACCTATCGCAGCATTTTAGCCAACATATGCCTCACGTTTCGCACATTTATATGTCTTCGGAAAGCGCGCAACATCCTGCATTTAACGTCGCGCAATTTTGCATGCTTGTGCGCGCAAAAATAGCTGGAATAGCTTTATTTATTTTTTTTTTTTTCTGTTCTCATGACAAACAGCATCCAGTTTAAATTCAAAGGGATTATTTTTCTTCAAATTGATAGGAAGTTTGTGGTAATGGGAATGAAATTAAGATATAAGAGTGAAGGAAAAGATTTGGAATCTTCACAGATCGATAAAAATAATCGCTGAATATCGCACAATATGTTAAGCGAGCTAAATATTGAGACGAAGAAAATGTATGTACGACCGATGCATCTTTGTTATCGGCGCATCGCGGGGGATTTGTCAGAGTCGCGAGTAATTGCGAAACTTCGATATTCAGCGGGACATTAATCATCAACGCTGACTGCAATTTCATCACGTAGATAACGAAGTGACTGTCCAGATTCGGTGCGTCCGAACTTTTTTTCCCTCCCCGCGCGCACGTACGTACGCGCGTGTAAGGAAACTTTTAATTGTGCTTTCCGTAACGTCGTTGCAACGCGCTTTTATGATTTCATTGTTAGATTTATTGGCGAGTCGAATATTGACGATGTAAATTTCCCGTCGGTCACTCGATAAGCAATATTAACTAGCGGGCTCATCGATCGCGCTGACACGCAATTTTCCCGTCGCTCCCTCGTAGTTCCTTACGTCGCGCAGGTGCGCTTACGTCATTTTTATTGCAAACGTTACACAACTCGGAAAGCTGGCAATAGCCTCCAGGAACTACACATCGTAAACCGTTCAAACGCGACGTATATAACTCGTCGCGAGTAATAGCTCGTCTCTATGAATGTTAAAGAGGAGAGAGACTTACGCGGCGCGTTTCATCCTAGAAACCAGATGCACGGCTCTCTGTGCTCGCGGCACGCGGTTATATTCCGTTAAATATTCTATTTTCCGCAGAAGTGTAATATTCAACAATAGGACATTACGTAAAATCCATCTTACTACACGGTATCTAAATCTGTCTTGTGCAAATTTAACTTCGATCCTGATACATGTATACATACGGAATATAATTTGAGGATCATATATTCTTAGAGAATCCCCTCCACTCTTTCTTCGCGAAAATTAATTCGATGGTTAATCACTCATGATGGAATTAATTCTACACGATAATGGAGATATAATAGCTCGACTATAATATTAATTATTAGTTTTAATATTGGATTTTATATATATATATAATAGAATATTTGAGAGCACGAGTATAGAGGATCACGTTAGGCTATAACTTACGGAAGAACCACGAGTTTTTGGAATATATATATTTTCTTCGTGACCCAGATAATACATAGGTTGAATAAGTATTACAAGCTGCCGATACATCACGGAGGGACAACGACGCAGCTAACGTGAGCATGTCCGCCGGGCGATATCTCTGGCCGATAACCCGGGGGCCCGAAATCTGGACGCGCGAGCACATCGATGGTAGCGGCGGCTTGCTACCGTGTGGCAGGGAGGAGCCAATAAAACACACGTGGCGATAAATTGCGCGTGGTCGCGCGGCATCGCCGAGCGGGCAATAATGGGCGTCTCGTGGTCGGTTGTGAGAGAAAGAGGAAGAGATAAAGAGAGAGAGAGAGAGAGAGAGAGAGTGTGTGTGTGTGTGTGTGTGTGTGTGTGAGAGAGAGAGAGAGAGAGTATGGGAGAGAGTGAACGAGCAAGAGAGCGGTTCCCGGGAACGGTCGGAAACCGAGAAGGGTTACTTTCTAGTGCTACATATAGCAGGATCCACTCGGCAACCGTCCGTCCAAAAGCACTCGTATACCGTGATCTATCGTCTCCGCAGTCGGTTCCAGTGTTCGTCCCCGGTTGTTGAGAGGCATTTCGTATCACGGCCTTGCCTTAATAGCGTTATCGCAAATCACGATTGTCTATGTTATCATTAAATAACATCGGTCGATCTTCGATCTATATATTCGTTTTATTCACGAACGCTTCGTGACGAGGAAAAAAACAAAAAAAAAACAAGAAAGAGAATTTTATACTGACGATCTGCCTGCCGAAATTCGTTTTTGCTCGAGTGTCTCGTGCAAGTGTGCACCGCGGCACGCTTTAAGTAAAGAGAAGCCTTTGAGAAGAAGCTACCGCGGCCGGAGCTAATAGCGTTACGAGTGAGCAGTCGGTGGAATAATTTCATTGCGAAATTGTGGTTGGTCCTCCAAAGGCACTGTTAGAAACGATGTATTCTTCTTCGCGAGACGTTAATATGTAAGGAATTTTCCAGAATACTCTATAGCAACGGCTGTACACGTTGTATTTTCGCGTTCGTTCACGCAAAAACTGCGTGAACGAATTGCCGGTAAACACCGTTCGTAGACAATCGGGCTTGCCGAATTTTACCGATCCGCCGGAAAAACAAGTGCCGACAAATAACAAGCACGGCAATCGCTAGCGAGCAGCCAACAGAGTCGTCTCTTTGACAGTTGTAACCGCGCACTAAAAAGACGTTGCGTAGCAATAACGATTAAAGTACATACCTTTAACTCGTTGCATTAAATTCAGTGTCGCTTTATAATCCTAGCCTTCGGTGCTCCTCAACTACTACGCTCGAATCCTTACAAATACAAAAGAAAAAAAACTGTCAGCATCGAGAACATTTTTCTTTTCTCTCGACTGACGATTGTATAGGATATTGCAACTGGGTCATTTCTTGCATGAAACAATTTAAATGATAAAATCGCGCGAGACATCTTCAATCACAGCTATCTTGATTTAATTAACGTTTCCCCCTTCCCTTCCACGCCTCTCTCCGTTTCGCGGTTATTATCTTTAGTTATAGTTGTTTACGTTTCGAGAGAGAAAGAAAAAGAAGAAAAGAGTAAGTTTTGAATATAATTTTTGTTCAAAAACATTGTAGAATTTTATGCTGTAATTTTTTCTCGCGGCATTAATCAATACATGTTTCTTTGTAAAAACCGTGACTGCGAATGTCAATATGGTCATTAGAAGATAACAATCGACAGCTGACAGGTTGCTCTCGTAATGATCCTCTTAAACTATGCCGTTTGAACAAACTAAGAAGATGACATTGTGATTTTCTCAAGCGCTGGAGAAAATTAATTTTGACAAACTCTGAAATTTCTAACGCGATTATTTTACTCGAAAAAGATCTTTTCTTCTTCTTCTTCGATCTTAACAACGTGATAGCATTGATAAAACGCGATGTCTCACAATTATTAAAAGATTTTGTCGCTAATTTCGAGAGCATTTGCGTCTGTGTTTGAAATCACGTCTTTCAGAGCGGAAAGTTCCGCTCGTTACGTCACTCGGCATTATTACACGGCGCGCAACACGATAGATCATCAATGTAACCATTACGTGACATCGATCCGCTCTTGGGAGTACCTCGTTATAATCCCTCTTTGGAGTTTCTTAAGCATCTGGGTAGGGCGAATCTTCAGGTGCGGCTAAACAATTTCGTCGAGTGTTCTGATGGGTATCCCCCTTAAGGGCAAGTCGAAGCGATCTCTTCCGCGTCGTCGAATCCCCCGGCATTCAATCAGCGAAGTCACATCATTACTTCATTTTCCGATATTATTTGTTACTTCGATTCAAGTTTAATCCCGTAAAAGAATTTTATCCCATCACTTCTCACGCGCCATCCTCTTCGCTAATTTAATCATCAATTTTGTAACAAGTTTTTTTAAATTTTAAGTCAAATATATGGTTGTCTTACAAAGAATCTGCTTGTGTGCGTGATAAAAAAAAACTAGAACACACACAGACACACACGAAGGGGATTTGTTTGAGCGTTTATACAAATATAATGCGAATTCAAAAATTTTCGAAGCACACTTGTACCTCTCTACGTGCATAAAAATATTTGCTTTTATCTTTTTCGTAAAATCATGATGTATGTATCGAACTAGCTGCAGTGTAATATTTTTAATAATGATGATCATTAAAAGTTCGGAATAACCCATTGGATTTCTTTTTCTCGTGGATATTAAGATACTTTTTTTTATCGTGTATGTTTTTGAAGCAAAATAGCCGAAATCAAGACGTGAGAGTTTTCAAGCTCACTCCTCGACAACACTCCGATAAAAATTCTCGATCCTTATCGCGACATGGTGATTCGATACGTGACAGTCATAAAATTCGTTCGTAAAACCAAGAAGTATCTGCGTCAGCCGAGCTTCGAAAATGCCTTTTGTGTCGCGCGGTATATATCCTAAAAGGAAGCCGTTACTTTTTGCACAGCCGCATTGCTGCGCGATCGCCACCCGTTATTGCAGCAAGTATTCGACCTCTTTCGGAGTTGCATGTCGTGTATCATAAAACGAGCAGACATGAAAGAAACATTGTTGAAGCATACCGTCATTCGTCTTCGAAATGTGAATCCATCATAAAGTATCGCGCTGTACTTTTCCTAAAAAATCGTATACGTTATATGCGATGCGGTAATATGCGCGCAACGTATACATACAGGGGTTATGTATTATATATATACAGGGTGACCCAGAAACTTCGACCTCAATTTTCATTAACTGAAAAAAATTCCGCAGGAAAAAAAAAATTATGGCGCGTTTCAACTTCCTTTCGATATTCAATATGTGAAGTATTTTTCGATAATTGTTTCAAAGCAAAACCAATCATGTTTGCGCAAATAGATAAAGATATACATTATGTGTGTATATAAAATATATATGTACGTAGAGCTCGCGAGAGAGAGAGAGAGAGAGAGAGAGAGAGAGAGAAAGAGAGAGAGAAAACTAGATGTGCGCGCGTGTGACAAATGTTCCATTTGTTAAATTAACAGTCGCGATTTTCAGAGAAAACAAGCTGTTTCTATAACCCCGTCGTCGCCGGGTTCCGCACACTGTAACGTTATTAACTCCACACAGAGGCACGTAATCACGAACTACTTTCCGGTGGCTACACACGGCTATTATCAGCGATCCCGGCAGAGCTCCAGGGGAGGACGCGTGAAATCCGTCCAAGCTGATGCACGACGATCGATCCCATGTGCAAGCTTTACTTGTAACGATCGCCCCTGCGGTATTTCCCCTCCCGCAGATCGTCGTTGGGGTAATGACTCATTAACAAAGCTGATCATGACAGATTCGCAATACTGCGTGTTGCCGTCACGAACGGTAAACATATCCCGATCGTTTTATTCGGGTACGAGTGACGTGCGTCGCGAGCGAATATAGCGCGCAGCTCGTCCGAAGCGACGGGAAATCGCACGAGTCACGTCGTGATTCGCGAAATAGTTTGCTTTGACTCGAGCAAGTAACACAAAGAGGGATAAACGCACGTTTATCCCGAAGAATAAAGGAGGATCGCGCGCGCGATAACCATCGCGTGGGTTAGAGCGAAAGTTAGGGAAGAATTTCAGGTACAATCTGTCGTCGTCGTTGCCTGCCGGTGCAAGCGTAATACCGCGCAGCGGAGAACTAAGTATCTTGTAATCCCTTGCTTAAGATCGAAAACTTCCGGGCGCTAAACGGAGGACATAGAAAATTTAGTGTAAACTAAATCAAATATTCAATCTACTGGCGGATCAACGTGCAGCTATACGTACGATGCTGCACCTACGCTATATATACCTTGCTGCGGACTTTTCCGACCTTGTGAGAGCGAATCTCTTTTATGACAAGTTTCTACACGTTTTTTATTTTTCATATATTAATTAATTATAAATACACATACATATATATGTATATGTGCAAGACTGAGTCGCGAAGATGTTGCGACTTAAGTAAAAAATCTGCTCGTTAAAAAATTAAAGAATATCAAGGGAATACATCTCGAGGGCTTTGTGAGATGCGACCGGTTATATGTGTTTCGAGAGTGACATTTCTCCGCGGAGCACTCTATACATATACATTATGACGTAGTGTTGTTGGATACTGAAGTGAACAACGTCTGAGAAAGTCGAGAGGAAGTATCCAGAGACCGCAATGGATTACAGTCGAGTCATTATTCATCCAAGCTTTATACATTATTTCACACTTCGGCAAGCCCTTACCCGCAAGACACTAGCATCCCTCTCTCTCTCTCTCTTTCTCTCTTTTCTCCCTCCACGTTTACGAGCATTTTGGCGGAAATGGAAAATGTCGGGAATTCGCTGAAGGGCCTCGACACAAAGCTCACGCCGCTGAGAGCAAAAGCAATCTGCGATGCTCGCGCTGCATTGGGAACCAGCAGAGAGAGAGAGAGAGAGAGAGAGAGAGAAGAAGAAGAAGAAAGAAAGCAGGTCTCTCGGGCCCGCAAAAGAGATCGATACGGTCGACTTTAAATCTTATATTTTAGTCGCTGCTGGTGAACGAAGATATTTTCTTCTGTCTGCGAAAAATACGTATCGCGAATATCTGATGAGGTGCTAAAAGGATCAATTGTGGAAATTATTTCTACATTCGCAGCGTTCGCAACGCCGACACTTTGAATACAACATGATGATGAAAGAAAACTTGTTTGCACCTATGTATAGATATGATCGTAAAAATAACCTGTTCCGCAGAAGTTTGGTTTTTCCTTTAATATTCAATATGTGCATGTTCGTAAATTAACTACGAGACAACAATAATACGATTGAAAGATTATATTGACGTGATTTACGCTACGCTAATTATTGAATTCTAAATCATTTGACTTTTGCTAATCTTTAGTTCGAGTTTTCTTGAAAAATGTTTGTTTTATGGAAATCTTAGAAATCGCGACAATATTTTCTTCCCGTTATTTATCGCGTATCACAAATTCATCATTTCGGTCACGAACAAAAAGCGCGACTCGCGCTTTTTTTTTTTACCTCACGCGCAGAAGTTCTCGCGATCGCTCATTGATATGTACTTCATTCGACGTTGGAATTGCAGTCGACTTGATGGAAACGACCGCGCATACGTGTCGTTGAAACAACAACGACCGCGTAATGCAAAGTAAATATAGCGCGGGGCCCGGCGCACGTCGCAAATTCACAATCACGTCATAACGAATCAAATGTTATTCCGAACGTTGCGTCGCGCCCGCTCGCGTTAGTTAAATGGGCTCTATATTCATGTCGCGGTAAACTGCGGCGCGAGCAGCGAGACGGGGGAGGAGCAAATAGCAATAAATTTAAATTGAATTGTTATATTTACACGGGCGTCATAAATAATTGAAGTCGCGGCGGTGGTCGCGTCCGTTGGCATGTGCGTTGCGCGAAAACCGAAAACGCACGCCGAAAGTTACACACACACATGAGAATGCGAATCGCAATTTGCATTTTCTATTGGTTGACTCGACTTAACGAGTATTCTCCCGGCGGCTAACGAACATTACGCGTTTTATACTACATATGTATATAGTATATATATATATATGACTTAACGACTTCCGCATCGACTGGCGCAAGTATTGATAGTGTCCGATTTGATTTCGCTTGGCGCAACAATGTAACGAGAATCATCGCTTTCGCGATATATGCAAAACGAATTTCGGCTGCGAAATTCATTATTCGCTTCGGAATCCCGTTACTCATGACCGCCACTGCAAATATTAAAAACAATGGGAAAAACAATTTTGAAATTATATACCTATATTTGGGACATACAGAACTCGAGATGTGAAATTAATCGATAGCGACAAACCACGCGACCAAAAGCCGTCGCATTCAGCGGCGGCGGCGGTTTCAGCCAAAAGTGTGTGCGGGGCCAAACTCCCCCGCACGCTTGATCGGACAAATTTCGAATTCAGCTCACGTTCTCGCACGCGCGCGGAAACATTTCGTTTAAGCCGTTCGCGATAATGCAATCGCTTAACAGTCTATTAAGCGCGGCCAGATTAAAAATCATCCGCGCATAAATAAAATAATTAATTTGTGCTGTTTATTTGATATATATTATATATACGGCATGAACGGACGACGCTTCTTACGCTTATTACGCAAATTCATTCAAATCGCTGAAATACAACGACGTCTGAGGATGCATCAACAGCGATTACGTGCTCGTCGCGGCGGAATGACGCTAAACGGCCGCTCTTGCGCGCTCGCGCACCGACAGTCTTACGCGCATCATACGTCGTTTACAAGATGAATGAAGACGCCTCGTACAAATTATGCAAATCATGTTAACGAACGCGACAGCCGCGCTTCATCGCTGCCACGCTAATGTTTCAACTCGGGAATAATGCAAGAACGTGATCAAACGAGAGATATATACATATATATGTAACGCGAAATTGCGATATAGGTGTTTTTTTTTGTGTGCTTTTAAGTATAATCTACGCATAAATTGTAAATAATGTTTAATGTTCCATATGTCGCTATGTAAGAGACGAGACAAGGAGATTTTTCTTCCGTACATTCAAAACTTTGTACATTTATCTCTCACATGGCTTTAAACAAAGACATCACACGCGCAAGTCGACGCGAGTGGCCGGCTCGAAGTAGTTAAACTCGACGCGCAGTCAGACGACTCTCTGACAGAATAATGCGGAGGAAGCTCTCTGCCACTTTTTTTTCTGCTGCGCGATTTTCCGCTCGGCGGCGTTCATTTTCCCGCGTGACCCGCAAAAACCGCGCGCACGCACACGCGGTCGTCGGTTTCCACGGCCGACGACGAGCGTGGAAACGCGGCCGTGGAAATTATGCCTGCAGTTACGCTCGCGTAAACGTTTTTAATCTCGTGTCAGCGGCAGTCGCCGCAACGCAAAATTAAGTACACTCGTTAGCGCGGACGATGCCCGCTAATGCGGGAAAGATTCGGGAACCCCTTCCTTTTACCGAGCCCGGCTTCTTATCTTTTTCAACCGCGGCGACTCGCGCATTAATTCGCGATCTGCCGCGAAAACCCAACCGCCGTGTGTTTCGCGGTCGGGTTAAACGCATAAATTCCCGCGAAATAAAGCCGGCAATAACGCGCGGAGTAGACCGCTGCGCGAGAGTCGGAACGCGAGTCCGAGTCGCTGCACGAAGCAACGGCGCCCGTGATAAATGCCTCCCCGCCAGGAATGAAGGAAGAAACGTTTCGCGGACGTTTCCGCGCGAGCGCAACCTGGGATTACTTAATGCGGAGATTACGGGCCGTTGAGCGGGAAATTCTAACTAATCTACATCGCGCACGCAATAAATACGATGTGTAACCCCGTGCCCCGTGCCACCGCAAGTTGCCAATCGCGTCGCGTAAAGTTCTCGTTTGTAATACGGTTGTGTGATACAGGTGCGCGTCGATTCTGCTAAATTTATCCTTTCACGGATTTCGTAACAACACTGGTGTCAGTCGCAAATGTGTGTGCGCGAATTGACAGTTTCACAGTCAATAACAAAATTTACACGCGCGCGGTCATAATCTTCGAGAATATTAGCTGTAACATGGCACATCAACACCGAGCGATTCATTCCTTGATTGAAGGTACAAATAAACGCGACGATATTAAACCATCAACGAAAAGCTCCCTCTCTCTCTCTCTCTCTCTTTCTCACTAATTCCTTCCGACAAATATAAATCGTATCGGCCATTATGGTCCACCATCGGTGGCGCGACCGGATCGTCGCCATGGGCGTGTCAACGGAAGCGTTATTCCTCCTCTTTACCTCCCTTATCCCGAAATGCGATATGAGCGAACGTGCGAGGCTGCGCTCGGTGTTGATTATGATCGTAAATAACAATCGCGCACGCCATCGACGTTTACCCGATGTTACGCGCGCGTTGCACCGTCTAGGTGGTGCGCGCACCACCGTCAACGGGCACGACGGTTTAGGCCGACCAAGAGCGATTATCTATCAATCATAAGCACGCACACGTATACATCGATCGGCTTGTGATTCGCGTCGCGCGGCTACAGTTTATTATTCGCGTCGGGCGATCGCGCGCCGTGGATTTGACAGGCCGGATTTCATTAACACGTGAGAGGGAAACACACAACGGGAACAAGCGAGCGAGCGAACAACGGACGAGCTTTCGCACGTGGCGTCGTCCTGCATCGTCACGATTATATTCACGATATCTCGAACGGTCGTTCGGCAACGGCTGCGCTCGGCTCTAATTTATAATGCGTACGCCGCGAGGCCGATGATCGATAATGTATTTGGATCGCGGCGAGATAGACCATCGTCTATCTCTCGAACGAGAGAGAGAGAGAGAGAGAGAGAGAGAGAGAGAGAGAACAACAAACGCGACGCGAATTTCCGCGTGCACACGAAATCGGTGTACATATTTCTCTCCCGTCTCTTCTGATCGAGTTCGATGATTTACGTCTGATTATGTGCACACGTCCCGTACAGTTGTTTTACAATTATTTTAATGTAAAAATTATGACGGAGTTGTACCAGTATGTGTTCGATGTATTCGACCAAAGTGCTATGTAGAAGAAAAGGAGGATCGGTAAAAAGTGGCGATTTTCGCCCATCAATCTGCGCTTAAAAGTCGTAATTATCATTGCTAGTGCAATGACATTTTTTGTCGTGCCTATTATATTACACTTGGAATGACCAATCGAGTAATAAGTCCGCAAAGACAATTAAATTATCTATTCTGAGGTATGATCTGATCACATAAGATCGACAATCTAGTCGATCAGCGTAACATCCTACTAGCGTAACATCCTACTTTATTTTTGAATCTCGCCAGGTTCCCATCGGTTTTTAGGTTTCAAAAAAGTAATTTTGCATTCTGCAGGGCACTAGCAATGATAATCTACATGACTTTTAGACGCAGGTTGATGAGCGAAAATCGCCACTTTTTACCGGTTCTCTTTTAATTATCAAGCGAAACAAATGTATACATTGATTTACGCAGTCATTTATGCGAGATAACAAAACCGTTCGCGGATGTGCCTTAAAATCGCACGTCGATTGAAATGATTAAAATACACACACACACAGACACACGCATTTAAACGGAACGGTATTAATATCGACAAAGCGTGTAGTATAACGTTCTCCGACGGTCCGGCATGTATTAGCAGCATCCCCCATGTTTGTGACAAATGGCATAATAGATTGTGTTTCTACTCGGAATCGCACAGCTATCGCGAATTGATAAAATAATTGCTAATCGAGATGTTCGGCGCGCATCAATGTGTTAAGATCAACCACTCGATTCAAATGCGATTACCGGATATCGGCTCAGGTGTACTCGTTGAGTGACACGTTATTAAGCAACAATGGTGTGATGCGCGGAATTTATAATTTATGCGCTGATGCGCGATCGCACGATCGGGTTAGATTAACGCGATAGAACTCTCACATCGTGCGCATCAATCAGACGGCGATGCAAATTCGTTGCATGTGCGTTAACGAGAGCTGTATCGCTTTCCTGATATTAGCTGAAATGCACACAATGCTGCTTGATTAGCAATTTTAACCGCGCGCCGAAGTCATCGTCATCGGCGCGACATCGGCGCGCTTTGTAGTTAAAAATACGTCGCAATCTAATACGTACATTCTCTCTCCATTCTTTTGCTCTTCTTTCTTTTTCTCTCTCTCTCTTCCATTTGCGAACTTAAAATCCATTTTTATTAATTCGTTATGGTGTAATAAAGAGCTTTTATCATTGAGCACAAAAGACGTCTAGGGTAAAGGCAACTCAGAGAGAAAGCGTTATATGACGACACACATAAAACAGATGTATTAATTAAACTGAAATCTCATTCTCGCAAAGCGAGAGATGTACAAGATAATATCGTTTTGATGCGTTTGGAGATTAAAATTAAATTTTCGTGAGTACGTGTG